>WUQG02102808.1:0-25670 GCA_011317285.2 Androctonus mauritanicus | reverse complement strand
TAGACCACTTCCATACAGATTATGTTAGCGTGACATTCTATCAGTACATATTCTAAAATTATTCGTTGGTATCCGATGTATACTTTACTCCTGCGCAGTATCATCATAAGCAGTAACCAGCTATTGCACGTGTCATCGAACTTGCTGCACCTTATGTCACGAGTTAACACGCTCGCCCACGAGGCCCGCGCAACATCACGTTGTAGATTATTAGCAATGTTGATTAAACAAATTGCTTGATTATATGATATATTGCGGTTGTTTATCGCTTGTTCGCATAAATGTGATATACGTACTTTACCCGTTATTTGCAGCTATTAGGAACATATGATATATAATGATGATGCGAAATGGACCTGGTACGAAAAGCGAAGTTTCATCGCTACGATTGATCTCAAATTAATAAGACAACAAATTATCAATTTGTTATCATATTAAGAAATAATGGGAATATTTGAATAAATAAAAGCTTAATATTTCCTCGAATGTTTGCATAACTGAAATATATAGATTTTATAATCGCTAATCTTGAATTATTCGATTGGAGACAAGAAATTCGCATATTTCTTTTGTTTAAATCCTGAATGGATAAATAATTTCTGACAAATACGATGTTAGCAGTGTTTTCAACGTTAAATTAAATATGCGCGAACTCGTTGCTATTCGTATCGGTTGCCTTCGGATATATATATATATATATATATATTATGCGAAATGTAGCTTTTTCCCTTTCCTCCCATTGAAATATTGAAGGATGTGCCGCATTTCGAAATTCAGTTTTTTTTCCTTTTTCCCGTCTGCTTTTCGAATATTGAGGCCAATCATATGATTTCCGTTCTATGAAAATAACTTGTTAGGGCAGAGGGAATCCCGATCGGCCAGAAAATTGCTCGCGCTTTATTAGGACAGAGTCGATATAAAGAAGGTGACAAATTGCTCAAAGGGGTATCCATCAGAACAAACAGCAATCGAAGGAAACATTAGGCACGTCGAGATAAGGGGGAAAACTTTTCGTAATTGTCCCGGCGAGTTTCGAAAATGGATGCGGACACAAATAGTTGAATGCCAGAGAAAACAGGGTGATGTGACATCTCAGACGCATTCAGAAGATGAAATCGGGACTCAGAAACCAGAAAACTTAGAGGTAAGATGGAAATCAATATTTTTCATAAACGAAGCATACGCTCATTTGTGAAACTAAAATTAGAAGCCCGGCGTACAACCCATTAATTGCAAATGATGCTTGCGGTTTTTGCGGCGCGACGCGACTCAACACGTTCTCGTGGTCCCTACTTATGCCGCCTAGACGTTTCTGTATCTCGTTAACCTTTGACCCCTAGTCCACTAGGAATTTTTTTTTCATGTTTCGGCCCTCTTTTGATCGGTGCAATTTTTGCCGGATAAAAACATTGCAACATTTAAGCGAGTTGCAAGCGTCGACAATTGTACTATTTTGTTTCTATGATTTTTTTTTCAATTTTAAATACTGTCTAATTCATCGAGTGAAAAATTCATTTTTTTTTTTAAATTTCAAAGAATTTTATTTACTTCAATATGTAAATACCTTGCCGATAATAGTAGTTGAATGATTCCAATAACAATTTTATTTTGCGTTTACACCTGAGAATGCACGTCCAAAGAATAGATTCAAAGCATACACAGGCGTCCGCCAAAGAACATGTTAAACGACAATAGCACATAAAAATTTGTATTACTTATCATTTAACATATAAAAAAATTAACTCCTGATTGAAGGTAGCTACGTACGATAAAACAGATACAATTGATTATTCTAAGACAATACTATAAATGTTGAACCTATTAAACAGCAAAAAACGTCCAATTCACAAATAAAAGATAATCGTATCATGTTTCTAACCTAGAATCATTCTATATTGTTACACTGATAAATATAAAGTAGAACTGTCTTTACAGTGGGCGTAGAACAATAAATCTCCCAAGCACCATTGGAAAGTTCCAGAAACCATTTCCATGAAAATGAGAGGGTACGGAGTAATTATTTTTTTCCATTTCAGAACGTAAACAATGAAATGATCGTATATCAATTAAAGCATAATGGAAAAACATAATAATCAGCAAAAAACAAGCTATTTACCAAAATATGATTTTCGATTGAATTCAAAAAGAAAATATTTTTGTAATCTGATATGATAAAAATGCTCGTCGTGAGTCAGAAATCTTCAGATTTTTTTTTTGTTGATGACTTATTTTGTTCCTAGAGAAGATATAAATCAAACTGTACTGAAAAAATAACTATATTTTTTCCCAATCGGCTTTTACAACCATCTAAATAATTTTCGGGAAATTTAATTATCAATTTTCTGTTCAGTGTGTCCACATAAAAACCAGACAATCTAGAAAGAAAAGTATTTAGAAAATTCCAAAATTTTTGTAAGGCTAGTGCTAACGGGAACTGAAAGTTCGTTTTTAAAAAATTATTCATAAATTCATTATTAATAACAAAATCTACCATATGCCGCATAATCTTTTAAAAAGCACATCCCACATGCAAGGTATTAAACAAATTTCACTTATGGCTGGATTTTGAAATGGCTGTCATCAAAAATAGCCAAATTTTATATGGCTATTTTTGATGGTAGCCATTTCAAAATCCTATACAGACTAGATATCATTCATGACAATCTAAATTTTCATCGGACAGAAGGCCACTGTGAAAGCGTGTTATGTTAGCTGTTAGTTCAGTTCCCGGATCCCATATCTTTAGTTTTTTCAAGAGAGATCTGGACCTAGCTCGTTGAATCCCAAACTCCACCTAATGGCTGATCCCATAGGAGATATGGACGATCTATTATAATCATGAAAATGTTAAAAATCCATTGAGAAAAACCTAAGTTTTCAGACCAGATTGATGGCATTGAAACGTTTCTGCTTTTCATTCAGAAAGTCTGGGATCGAATCTGACCAGTGAGTTAGAAAACTTAGAAAATTTAAAGAAGAGATCAGGATCAGTCCATCGATTCCCGTCATTATAGTCCGGTTGATTCTTTCACGGATATAACAGCTCATGCAGGGTCTAAACAGTTCTATTACTTAGTGTAATCAACCAATTATTGGGAAGTGGCATTAAAAAAAGACCTAAGTTTACAGTCTAATCAAAATTTTCCTAGCCGATCTAACAAGTTAGTTTTCCATACTAGTCAGTGGCAGACTTTCGCATAGGAGGTAGAGGCGGTAGCCTTGGGCTCTGCAACCCAAGGAGCCCCTTATTTAGTTTTAAAACTTGCATTGAACAATGTTAAATTATAAAAAAAAATTATTATTTTTCGATTTTGCTGCATACTTGTATGTATTTTTTTAAAAAATGAAAGAACTGCTTTTCTAAAAAAAAAGATTTATTTTAATAGGGCCTCAAAAATTTCTCACGCCTCGGGCCATCTTAAGATAAAAATCCGCTATTGATACCAGTAATGGGGCAACCGATAGTAAGGTTGGTATCAGAGACTCTAGGAATGTTAAGCAGATTTCCGTCAAATTTACTGAAATCAAAAGTAAGAATTTATATTATGCGATTTTCTGATTAAATATATTTTTTGATATTAAGTTATTTTTTGTTAATAGATGTCGCCACTTTCCATTTAAATAGAATACTAAGTGGCGGGGAGAAAGAAGCCCTTCCATCGGTTCCCCACCTCTGTGGATAGGTCAGTCGGATTGTGGTGGACGGGAATCGACGGGCTGAGTCTAGACCCCATGAATAAATTTTTCAAGAAGTGGGACCCGACCTGAGTGGAAATCTAAAGCGTTTCCGTGTGGCTAATCCAGCCGACCACATTATAATATTTGGAGTTTTATGTCATCGAATCAGCCCTGGAAAGATGTGAGATATGAGGACTGGAAAAATTACTTATAGAACAGGAATTTTTTGTCTAGATCCTTCAGAATGAGAAGTTATCGTTGCTTTACACGATTATTCCTGTATTAGAATGGATTTTCGACAATGTTAATTTGTTTTATTATTTTAAATTAGTTTTATTTATTTTATTTTTTATTAAGGGCTCTCTATGAGACACTTAAAGATCTGGAAGAGTGAAGAGTATTAAATAAATACAGTAAACTTAGATGATTTATTCTTCTTAACTCCTATATCTGTCCATTTCGTTTTATCTAATATATATTCTTCGAGATATAAATATCCGTTACTTTCATTTTTTCATTTTTTAAATAGCTGTACTAGATCGTAAAAAATCGTTCTGGTAGATTTAGTGATTCTATCTATACTTAGCTATATTATTTATCTACATCTATAGTCATTAGAGTGGTATCTTGTCGAGTGGTACACTAGATATTTCATCAGCTTCACTTTTCCGTTTTTTTTTTTTTTTTCATAATCATAACATTATACAGTAATTTATTAAGTTTTTCACTTCTCTTTACCCGCTGTGCTATCGTAATTATTTTCCATATCAAGATAAGAATATAAGAGCAGTTATTTTTTATAAAAATATCAATTTATTCTGAATTTTTTCGGTTTAAAATTATAAATTATTCGCGAAACTAAAAACACTCGATAGCATCAAACTTCATACCGTATATATATTAAACAAAGCAATAGAAATTTTTGCATTGAATTAAGGAGCATATTTTTTAGTTATGTTTTTTCTTTAAGTTACTTTTGAATCTGAAGTAAGCTGCAAAATATTACAAAAAGTATGATATATAGAATATTTATCAAGTTTTCTTTATGTTTGCCCGTTTAACTAATTTAGTTAGATCATTTTTAATTCAATATATGAAAACAACAATGAGTGTAAAATCCTTGATTGTATGAATAAAACATGCTAGAATATTATGAAAACGGCGATTTTAAATTATGCAAATTGGTTTGAAAATTTATTAGCGCCGATTTAATGAAAATTATAATGAAAAATTAAAAAAGAAAACGTGAAAAATAGCATTTTTTTTTTTTTTAATATGTTATGGGCAAATATATCTAAACAATATTTCTCAAAATGAATTTCTCATTAAAGTCAATAAGTTTAGACAGGAAATTAAAGTTAGAAATTTTGATTAATGACACGCATTAAAATTTGAAAATCTGTAAACTAATTTTGAAAGTGTGACGAAAAAAATTTTTTTTTTTTTAATTATATGAATAGACTTGTGTGTTTACGTGGAAATTTATGATTACGAAATTTGTCACTGCCGGGAACAACGCATACGGAAATATTTTTGAATCGTCATCCAGGAAAAAACAGTTTGAAAACTCTCTTTTTTATGTAATATTTTAAAATATATTTTAAATAACAATGAGAAATACAGTAAACTTTTCATATAATACCTAGAAAAACAATATGTCAGTGATTAAAATATTCAAAGTAAAGAGAAACAGCCAAAAATTTGTTTTAATTTCTGTGGGGAAAACTTTTCTTTCTTTAATCCAGATGGCACCACTTCATAATTTTAAGGATTTAAATTTAAAAAAATTTATTAAATTAATTTTTAATTAATAACACTTTAATAAGAATGGTTTCAGCATTAATAAGATAAGTTAAATTTTACTTTATCATATTATTAATAATCGATGATTTGTATTCAAGGAAATATCGTGGGATCATTGAACACACAATAGAAATGTCAAACGAAAGAATTTTCTTCAGAAAAAAAGTACTTCACCATGAATGAGAGGGTTTGCTGAATACAAAAGGGATTCAACCTAAAAATAGAATAAAACATTATATAGAATGATTTTTTTTTTCACGAAAGAGGAGTTTTGGAATAAGGAGAACATCTTTGAATAAATATTTATCAATAACCACGCGATCAATGTTTTATTTAATTGAATATTTCAAAAAGTTTTATTTAAGTAAAACGAAAAAAAAAAAACCTATAATTTATGATTTATAACAACATTACCGATATGGAAACATGCAATATTAAAATAGACTTAATCGAATTTGTTTGCTGTTAAACTGTTATAGGAAAATAGATATTGAAAGATTATTTTAAGCGTAAAAATCTTAGGGCCGTTTCTTCAGACTTATTTCAATTTCGAGAAAAATAACGTTCCCATGAAAAAGATATTGAAAGTTATTGGTATAACGCACGTAAATGAGCCATTGCAAACTTATATACCAAACACGTTTCAAATTTATAAATTTCATTATTTTTTTTTTCATAAAAAAAAATGTTCTATGTATATAGCGGAACTCTTTATTTGCATTTTTTAGAATTAATAAAAAAATATGGGATAAAATTTCAGAAAATGCAAAAATCTTAAGATGAGTACAGCGCTTATTTTTGCCTGTTTTTCTTATCTTATATGCCTGTTAAGCATTCCAATTAAGTGGAATGCTTAACAGGCATATAAGATAAGAAAATTATTAAACAATACATAAACATAGCATTTATAATTCTAATAAACTAAAAAACATTAATTGAGAATTAAAATCATTTATCAAACTAACTTCATTATGTTCTAACTTCATAATGAAATAACTTTCGTTATGAAGTTAGAACATAATGAAGGTTATTCGAGCATTTTGCGATATATTTATTCCTCCAAAAAAATATTCCTTTATCTTATTTTGCTTAGAATTTATTTTTGTATTGCTATATATATAATATAGCAGTACAAAGAATATATATATATATATATATTCTTTTCTTTGTTTGCTTGCAAGAGTTGAGCACACGTGGTAGACTCATTTAATGGATCACACAACAAAGAGTTAACAGGAAGATAGTAACTAATCTGTTATAAGAACCAGCGATTGATAAAATTCTCGCTGGTCAATAAAAAGAAACAAATAAAAAGATTAGTACAATAATCGAGAAACTCAAATAAGATGGCACGTGTTTTATATATTTAATATTAAATAAAATAACATCAGAACTGTCATTAATTGAAAATAATAAAATTAATTAATGGGACGAAAAAAAATGTTATGCTAAATTACTGGAAAACTTATATTCCGGGAACGTTAATACGAGAATTTTCTGTATTCTATATTATAGTAGTAAGTATCAAAAATGCTGGGATTAAAATTTAAATCTAAATTATAATATTTTATTTAATTTTGACTGTATAATATTTTTTTTATACTTGATTTTTGACTTTTATCTTTCTTTGGACGTCAATTTAGTTTAAAAAAAAATAAACACTATTTTAATGAAATGTATAGATGAATTTTATTTTGTATTTTATAATTATCGAACATAAAGTAATATAGTACCATATTTTGTCAGCAGATGGTGTTGGAAGTTAAGCGTGAAAATACGTACACACTAAAAATGGCGGAGATAGTGTACGATTATTATACGATATCTGATTTCATTTTTTAATACATCGATACTCGAATAATCGAATCTGTTTCGGCATTTCTACTTTAATAGATTATTTTTAATATTAAACGATGAAAACAGAAATATAAAAAAATGAATAAAAATGATCAATCATCATTTTCTCTTTCAGCGATTAAAATAAAAATAAAAAAATATTTCCTATAATTTTTATTTTTTTTTTTCTTAATTTTAATTCCATTTTCTGTAAGACAGAAAAAAAAAACATAGATGAATCAAATTTTAAATTTATTTTGATTATACCGTAATTAAATAAACTTTAATTACCGTAATTAATTTTAATTAAATTGCGTATAAAGGATAGAATATTGAATTTTATATTGGAAATTAATCATTAAATTTTGTGTTTTAATACTGCGTGCCGTATGGTAAAATATTAAATATCGAATTAAAGTGCGGAAAATTAAAAATTAAATATATATTATACTTAATATCCCGCATGAGAAATATTAAATTTAATATCTCGTCTTATAACTAAGTTAAGCAAACAAATTTTATTCGCTTAAACTTACTTCTCGGTAATAAGATAACTGCGAGAAGTAAGAATTCCAATATAATATTTAAAACGCTTTTTAAATTTAGAAGAAAAAAAAAACAATAAAATCCATCTGCAATGATATTTTCTCCAACATCCAAACTGAAGAGAAATTAAAATTAAATAAATATAAAAACTAAAATTGGTTTCTGAGATCATTAAATCTATGGCTTCTGGGAGCTCAATAGTGTAGAAGTACACACAATTCCATTCTTCCATTTGGAAGATTTAAAACTATTATTCACGGAAATTCTTCAACTTTTATCAAAATAGATGTTATCCAGCATCTGCAGAAATTTATCTTCAATATCTTTCTTGAATTATAAAAGTGCAGCAGCTTGAATTTGTTTGGTAATTTTTGTTTTCGATAGCCTGAAGTATGGCAGTCGTAGATCGATTACTTTACTTTATTTAAATATAATTGTCGTTCGAAAAATTGAAGTTATAACGCTAGATAACATTTTCCTCGAGCGTTTACTCTAAATTTTAAGAATATTTTTTTTTATATTTTTATAACGGTTAATGACCATTTTTATGGACTAACTTACCTCATCTTTCGTGCAGTTATAACGCTCGCAACCTATACATTTATACAAGAATTTCACTTGTAAAAAAAAAAAAATGCTTACTTTGCTGGAAAATTTTCTGTACCAATTAATTATTAAAATTCTCACGAATTTGTTTAATTTTTTTTTTTTTTTTTAAGTCCGGAATTTTTGGCATACTCACAGCAAATTTACAATTTAAAATTATCGATCGAGTCGCTTCTCGTAACGGTTACGAAAAGGCAAATTTTAATAATTTAAATCGTATTTTTAATTGGAATAATAAGTAAACTAGTAAACAAATATAGCGATTTGAAATTTTAATATATATACGAATCGAACGGTCGTATTTTAAATTATTAATTTCTGTAAATATTGAAACTTTATAAATTCTGTTTGGAAATAATTCCGAATTTTATCGATTCGATTAAAAAAGCAAACACAATTACCACGGAGGAAGTTGTTAGTACGAAACGCAATTATTATTTAATTTATTTAATCTATTATAAAAATCGAAAATATATGAAGAGGGGGCGGAAAAAAGGTAAACATTTTATTAAAACGATTTTTTTTTTTACTACATAATGGTCGTGTATTATAAGCATTTGTTTACTCCCAGTTATAATAAATTCCATTATCATATCCAGTTCGTTCGATAACGTAATCAAGCGTTGATTCATTCTTTATCAGTATCCATAACTAAAATATATTATTTTGGCCGAAAGATATATGTTAGCCGTCTAAACTAATGGTGAGCCCATCCTTACGGTGAGTAAGAAACTGCCAGGGGTATGCGTTTTTTGTTCATCGCATCCCCACGCGTACTATTTTTCTTTATTGATAAAGGGGTGAGCGATTAAAAAAGTTTAGGGACCGCTGATTTAAACCGCATCGTTCGTCCAACACGATCTAAATTCGTATTTCGATACTGCATAAAACTTTTTTCCATAACAAACATTTCTCAAGCTACAACAGTCGATTTTTTTTTCTATATTTATATATATATAAAATGTCTCCGAATTCAATTTTCTCTTTTTTTTCAAAGCAGTATTTCCCAAAGAATGCACAGTTCAAATATCTAAATTGAAAACTTATTCTTGAATTTTCATTTGATAGAATTGTTGTTGTTGTTTTTTTTTCCTCCTTCTTCTCTTTGAAGTTTGCTTATTGTCTCAGGTATTTTCACTATGTTACCTTATATCCGACACATTATTAAATTTTCTTTCGTCTTTTTTTTTTTTTTTTTTATTTTATCTGTTCGGATATGACACGCAAACAGAAAAAATAAAAAAAAATAATAAATTTATAAATTTTAATATCGCTAAAATACATTAATAATATTTCTTTTTAATGTTATCATTTATTCGAGAAGAAAATTGAAATATATATATTTTTTTTCTTTCATAAAATTTCATTTAAATGCAGCTGTAACAATAAAAATTTAATTAATTTTATCGTTACGAATGCATCATATAAAATATATATATATATATATAAATAAAGATATATGTTTGCTCTATGCCATCTAATATTTATAAAATTAACTATACCTGTACTCCTCTCCATCTTAAATGATTTTTCAAAAAGTAAATTTTATATTTATAAATTGATATTTATATATTTTTATATATAAATATTTGTATAAAACTAACTGATAGACTGTTACATCTTAAAGCGATGTGGAATTTCTTTCGCAGATATCCATATTAGAATGTCATTCCTAGTAACCATGGCAACTATCCAACTACATCAAGATGAGACTTGTTGCCATCCCCTAAAGAGAGAAGAATATTTTATTACAATCAAGAAAAAAAAAAAAAAAACACGCGCGCTTTTAGTGACTTATATTAGATTTTTCTTTCCTGTTTCGGCAGTTAAACTTTACTAGTAAGTTTTAAGATTATTTTATAAACAAAATCTTTTTTTAATTACTATGTTCCGTCGTCCGTAAATTATACGCTTTATTAATAAATAAAAGACGATAAACTGCTTTCTACTAACTCTTTTTCATTATTTTCTTGAGAAACTTTTCTAATATCAAAATCAACTCGACGAAAAATAAATAAATAAATAGATAAATTGCAGTGTCTTTAATTTAAATTTGATTAGAAAACTTTTAATGACGGTTTCGCGCGATAGATGGCAGAATCTGTTAAATTGACATTAGTCGCTGCCATCTTTCATGGCATCGTCTTTTGGAGGCGAAAAAAATTATCGCGAATATAAAAAAAAAAATTTTTACCTTAATATTAATTGTAATTATAATTACCCGAAACGAGGTAAAATATGTTTACTTTTTCGCTAAATTTTTTACAAATTAATTAACGACTCTAAATTATGGAGATAAAACTTTGGAAAGAAACTTCAACTATTCATTAATAAACTTTGTTAATTCTCGTTTAATTCCAACCAACTAATAAAAGTTTTAAAGAAGAAAATTAACAAACTGTATGAAGTTAATTACGTAGTATTTTAATTATGAAGATTAATGAAGAATAATTTAGGGGAAAAAAAAAGGAAAGAAAATATAACTTAATTATGCATAAGTAAAAGAATTTACAATTAATTTCGTTGTACTTTTAATAATTTTGTAAATACAGATGGCACCACATTAGACGGTAAAGATTCGTTAGAGTGTCCCATTAGTAAGTAGAAAAATAAAATAAAATTTCGATTTTTCTTTATTTTTTCAGAAAATTGTTCGAGTAGTTATTAAATTTAACTCGAATATTGCAAATTTAACAGCGAATTTGCTTTTCGCTATATCGCGACTGTCGACGGTTTCTCAAATCTAATTATTAAACCATCAGCTTAATAACCTGTTCAAAATGAATAGATATTCCATTTGAGTTACTTGCAACCACACTTAAATCTGCACAAGATATTCTGTAAGTCATAGATAAACTACGAATTAATATAATAATAATCAGTATTAAAAAAAAAAAAAAAATTGAGAATATTTTTGAAGTCAAAGAGAAAGAAACAAAATGGCGCTCGATACGGCTGCTGCAATTTGCTTATTCGCATATTTTTTCGTTATGCACCAAAGATAAAAGAATTCCGAATGGATGCTACAGGTATAAAATACCTGCAATGCATTAAAATTTTTTTTTATCTATTAGTGATTTTTTTCTGATACGTGACATCAGTTAACACAATTATTGTTTAATCCTTAGATATTTTACAGGATAAAATATGATGCAAAGCATGCTGCTTAAATATATATCCATAAAAAAAAAATAGTAATTTAATTAGTAACAAACATAAAAAATTGCTGAGGAAAACTAATATTTATGATATAGTTTGACGTCACCATTAATGGCATCATTATTCCTCTCCATGAACTAGTTTGTTACAGATAAACAAACAAGAATTTTTCTCTTTTATTATATACTGCACAATCTCGTGTTTCTTGATAATTTTGTCGTACAAACATGCCGAAAATTTTAGGTATTTTTGATGATTCACGAAAGCATGGGAGAATCTTGAACAACCAAAAAAAAAAAAAAAAAAAATGTGCAGAGATTGATTGAAGTCTTGTTATCGTTTTTCTAATCAAACTGAACCAAAAATCATATCTGGCTAACGTGCGTGACTGTTCATAACGCATTTTCTGCAGATTTTGCGTTACCTCTCATATTAGTTCGGAGCGAATGATTTTCGAAAATTATCAGCAGATATGAAGTAAAAAAATTAATTCTGAAAAAAATTCTTTTATTTTTCTAACAAAAATATTTCTGATATATGTAGCACTTACATATATATATATATATATATTCCTAACGATTTTTATGTTTAAAGATAAAAAATAAAATTAATTTCTTTTATGTGAAGCAAGAAGCGTTGCACCATCTGCTGATAATGATTCATTAAAATCTTATTGGAAGATTTATGATCGATGTTATTTCGACATATATTATATTATTTTTCTCTTCTAAAATTACAGAAATCATCGTTACTCCGTGAGAAAATAATTCATGCTTACTGTCACGTAAAAAATAAATCCAGTGTTTATATCGAAATTTTCCAGTTATTTTTACGCGTCGCAGTAAAGAAGACGAGTACATAAACATAAACGGATAAGGGGAAAAAATCGAGGAGATAAAAAATGCGGTTATTGTAAGAAAATGTCGATAAAATAAAAAAAAAACTTAGACATTATAGAATAAAATGAAGAGAGAATTTCAATAAATCCAGTATAAAAATCAGTTTTGTTCAAGGACTGTCGGATTTCGCAACAGAGAGAACGGAAACCTCCATTTTAAAATGGAGATGGCATGAACTTGCATACTAGAAAACGTTATCAGTTTGTATAAAACGAAAGTATATTTTCAAACATCCAGCGAATATATAAATAAATTTAAAAAGAAAGCTTTTATGTAAAAATAAGTAAAAAAAATAAAAATCTATGGCCGGAAATTCAGAATCGACATAGTTGTTTTCTACAGTTTCTATATAACGCTGTCCAAAGATTCCATTAATATTGCACGTGGATTTAAATATTTGAATGTGCCGTGTTGCCATCTCCTCTTTTTACCATTTAAATATATTATTCGATTACTTACGACATTAATACGAATTTAAATAAGAAAAATCGGTTGGCGGTGGATAACAGCTGTTTTTTTTTTTTTGACATTGTTTACGAAATTTTGTAATTTTGAAACTTTTGCTGTATGAAAAGAAAATGTCTAGAGGATAGAGTGACGTCAGTAACATTGTAAAGAGTCCATTGAGAGCTTTACGGAACATCAAAGAGAAGCGATGATGCTGACAAAGTAACAATAGTTTAGATGTGTGATTGAAGCGATGCATTAATCTGATGCTGAATAGGCATCTAACAGCTGCATATAATAAGCAAATCTTTATTGTAAAGCTACATAGATAACTCCAGTTACTATACGTATACATACATAAACTTGCGATATAATCGAAACTATACTTAAAAAAATAATAATAATAATCTGGTTTGATAAAAGTTATCCCTATTTTATCATAAAAACGAAAAGTAATCTTCCAGAAAATCGAGACGTGACCTGAACCACAATGAATATTTGATTACAAAAAAAAAAAAAAAAAAACAAGAGAGAGAGAGTTAGCTTCAATGACTTCGTCTCAAAAGTATTATTATCTTGAATAATAAAGTTTTCTTTTTTCTTATAAAAATTTAATTGATATTTTTCGAATATATGCATAAAAAATATTAATTTACATCACTTGTATAAAGGGTGAAAACTTCACTAAATTTAACTCTCAAAAAAAAATAATAAAAACAGTTACCAGTTTCCATACTAATCTGGTATTTTCTCAAGAATTCGTGGAATTTTATACTGTTATCTAATTATATTTATTAGTCATGCCAAGATTATACTTCTTACAGAAATATTCAATTAATAATTAAGTAAGTAAATGATATTTTGACACTGTTACGTGGGTTGTTAGAGTTCATCAGACAATGTTGTTTTAAACAAATAGATAATTTTAAGCTAAATTTTACTTTCTGACTCATTAATTCAGTGTATAATTAATACAAGAAACGTTATTTTGACGGCTTTAACTTAAAAGCAACTGCTGAGCTGTAACAGCGTTATATAAAACATGTAAACATAGTCCTAAACACAATTTTTTATAGAGTTGATGGTGGCTCATGTAAAGTTGAAAGCGTTACAAATAAATCATCGCTCTGTTATGCTGAACTACCGTTTCTTGCGTTAATTATATATCACAAAAAGGAGAACAAACATATGTTTTCTTTATATCAAGATACATCCTATTAAAAATACATAAAGATTGCCCAAATATACATTTTTAAAAGTCTATAGAGAAGATATATGCATATATAAATATTGGATGAATGATATATATTTAGGTCTTCAAAATATACATTTAGATAGAGTATATAAACATATATTCTATATAATTATATATTTTGATGTACATTGTAGTAACGCAAGCAGGTACATGTGTTTGCATTATTACAGACATGCAAATTTATCAGTATAGATTACACAAGTATTAATTAATGCTGATTATATACGAAGATATGTGCATTAATGTTTTATACATACTTTTATTAAGTGTACTTGTGCAATATATTAAGAGAAAAGTGTACCGAAAACTTTTTTCATAAAAATTTTAATATTTTCTCCTTTCTTCTGTTTTTTGTAAATCTTAAAAAATACAAAAAAAAGCGAGTAATTTCAAAGTGACTACTAATTGAAAAATAACCAAGTAACTTTGAAGTTTTTTTTAATTATGTAAAATAGGAGAGAATCTAATATATTGACTATTAAAAATTATTTTTTGTTGTTGTTGTTGTTGTTGATTGTAATAAAATATTCTTCCTCTTTGTAATGGCAACAAGTCTCATCCGGATGCAGTTGGATGGTTGCCATGGTTACTGAAGATGACATTCTAATACAGGTAACTCCGAAAGATCACGATATTAGTTCAAACTACAACATGAGCGATTATTTGAGTATTTCTTATACATTAATCATCCATTAATGGTCGGTTCTAGAGAATTTAATTTTATTGATGTCGACCACCCACACATTCTTGGAAACGCTTACAGATTCTCTCTAGAGGATAGGATTTTTTTTTTCTTCTTCTTCCTTCTTGCATTCAGATATTAATTTCATCTCTGGAAGGAACGTCGAACTGGTGAGTGACCTCCTTATATATGATATTTAATACAGACTAATATAATTTTCCAACATCCACAAAATTCTTTGGCAGATTTTGTTGCTAAGTGAATATTTGCTGACTTTATATAAAAGGTATGTTTATGAATAATTAACGATTTAAAAAGTTTATAGAGTGAAATTTTTGATAAAACGAGTTATAAATAATAAGAAAAAAAATTCGTATTCGTCTTTCGATATATAGTCATTTTTTAAAGAAAATTTTAATGTAGTTAGATGAAGGGAGTCGATGGCTGACTGCAATATCCAATTTATCTTTGTTTGATCAATTTTTGATAGACATTTAAATGGGAATTATACTATTTTTATCTTTTTTTTTTTTCCTTTTTCGTCTTTCATAAAATGACTTTGATCTGCATTTAGCTTCCATTTGGATGACGAGAGATAGGAGGAAAAAAAAAGTCTTACTCTTAATCTAATTGAGAACACGGAAGAATATCTTTTTACCGAGAAAACTGGCGATTTTTCTAAATTTATTGGAAAGATTTCGTTCATATCTACAACACGCCATAACGATATACACAGATAAATAATAGAAATTTCTCTATCCCAGCTGCACTTCTCCTGACTGGAGAAAATCGTTAAACGTATTCTCTGCAAAAAGCTGATACCATAGAATGAGGAAATGTGCAGATTGGTTCCGTTTTTATGTTTCTTATAAATAAATGTCGTCAAAATTTTTACTTCGCTCTATATTTATTAAATAATGACTCTTATATTTTAAAATAAACGTGCATATTTACAATTCTAATTTAGTTAAATATCGCTTGATATGCAACATATGCGATCGTATAATTTGATAATACTGTATTCCATGAATACGTAGCGTGAAAAATATGAAAAAAAAAAAAAACAAAATATAGCACGCATTTGAGAAAAGAAGCTCTCGAATTTATCTAAAGATCCTCACGAAAGTCTAAAAAACAAGATGAGTCACGATTCACTGAGGAATTGATACAAATATTATTTTGCTCATCCAACCATAATCGTCCTTGAACTTTCATAAAAAGTATACGTCATATCTTAACATATTATAAGGTTCGTCACTGTTATCAAGTTAGTTTGATTGACATACTCTCTTTATTAGCATAATTTGTTTTGTTTTTCAACCATAACGTAAAGGTTAGTTTAGTTTCGAAGCGCGCGAAATATAAGTATTTGGGATAAACGAAAGTAAATCTGACACTAAAGTAAGCTAAATTTTTTTATATATATCAAAATAAATGCTAGAATTTTAAAATTTACTCTACTTACAACCGACTTTCTGAAAAACGTTTTTTTTTTATAAAGAAAACTTAATGTTTATAGCTTACGCCAAAATGATCTTGTCCCTCTTTTTCATCGGATTGATTTTAATGAGAGAAGTATCGTCTCACGGACGTCTTATTGATCCGCCATCCAGGTCCAGTATGTGGAGATTCGGATTCAATACAGAAAAAAATTTCAACGATCATGAACTTTTCTGTGGTGGTTTTACTGTAAGTGATTAATGATGCTGCAACTTGTACTCGACTTTTTTTTTTTTTTTTTTATTTCCTTTGTGGTAAACCAATTCTATTTGGATCTACCGAACACGCAATTCAGTAGTAAAACTTAATATCCTTTTTATTTGTTTTTTGGAGGACGAAAATTCTAAAAATTTTAAAAATATTTATATTCCAGACTCAATGGCAAGTTAACGGAGGCAAGTGTGGAATATGTGGCGATCCCTGGAACATGCCTCAACCTCGTCATAACGAAGCTGGTGGCAGATATGGTAAAGGTATCATCGTGCGTGAATACCAACCATCACAGGTGAGCGTCGTTAAACTGTATACATAAAATTTATCGCATAAAACACGCTAATGATTAATTAAACATTCAGGTAATCGTAGCTAGCGTGCAGATCACTGCTAACCACAAGGGATACTTCGAATTTAAAATATGCCCGATTAACGATTCGAAAATCAATCCGGAACAAGAATGCTTCGATAAGCATCCTCTTTATCCGATTGGCAGCGAGGATTATAAGTATTTTTTACCATCTTTTACTCCTCAAACCTTTAATGTGAATTTGCAACTCCCGAAAGACCTTTCGTGTCGCCAGTGCGTCTTTCAATGGACGTACACAGCAGGTAAGTTTCAGAAGAAAAGTAAAGAACTGTGTTCTCTAGAAAGTACTAGACTTTTAAGTTAAAAAGTTTTTGTGTAAATAGTAAAACTCCAACACCAAAATTCCATTCGTGGAACGGCGATAGTAGCGTATTTTTCCAATTATTTAAAGTCATCTTAATTAGACAGAAAAATGACATTAAACCTTAGTAATTGTGTTATGATCATCTTTCGGATTGCATTTCATCTTGACGTCATTAATAATTTAATTGCGTCTTGTATATCATTCATTATTATTTTGTCCTTGCGAAAAGGAGAAAAAAAAAATATATTGGTTATAAATTATTTTCGCGTATATCACGTAGATCAAAACCATCTAAGAACACTCTTCGACTAGAATGTTTAACCAAACGTATCGCGTTGAAAATTACACTTAATTGACAAATTTTCTGAAGGAAAACATAATAATTTGATGCAAATTTTATCTCGGAGGAAAAAAAAAAAGAAAAAGAAAATTACATAAACATTTGGGATGTAAATTAATTTTTCATCCTCTGACAACGCAGATACTTACTGTTTCTCTAGTAGAATTAATTACTGTCGAAAATAGTTTGAGAATGTATTATTAAATTCAAATTTTTGAATGCACGGTATTTATATAATTAAAATTTTGTGTCTTTAATTATAGCTATAAAAGAGAAAAAAATTGCAATTTTTTTTCCACTGAAATCTAATTTTTTGCAGAGTCGCAACGATTAACCATCTTATCTGATGATGAGATGATTAACATCTCATTCAAGGCCCAAATAATTTAAATAGATCAAGGACTAATTTTGTTAAAACACAGTGCAAAAGCCACGTTTAAAATGTGTTAACCGAGCGATAAATTCGATCAAATTTCATAGTTAACATAAAAAATAGTAAGTATAACGATAACAGTGCTTGCATTAACCGTTATTTTATCCCATTGCCATTAAAATATTTTAAAAAGAATTCATAAAAACGGTTAAAACTTTTTATTATTGTTACATAACAGCGCATTGTTACGTCACAACCGTGAGGATCACAGACCGGAACAGATTCGTAAACGGTTATATTATAAATTTTCCAATTTTTTACGATGGAAATTTACATTGCAGTAATTTTAATATTGATATAAATATAAACTTTAACGGTATCTGTAAACTTTAGCTTCGATATTAAATGCAATTTTTCTTTTTCTTTTTTTTTTTTTTTTTTTAAGAATCCGCCAGACTCGTTTCTCGTTTTAGATAAATCCCGTTCGTAAAAGTGCGTTCTTTCAGCTGTAACGAGATTCTTAAATTACCAATTACTGCTCCGAATCCGTTCTCATTATCCAAAACGGACGGAAATATCCCGTTTCCGTTCCTGCGACAAATCTCGTTATACCTATTAATCTATGTTATTGTTAACGTTATTGTGAGATATAAATCAGCTTGTAATTTTGATATTAAATTAATAAATTAGGCGAATGTTTACCGTTTTTAAACGTTTCCATTATATTCTAACGTATATTTCCGTTAATTCTCATCTTACTTTCTTTCAGGAAACAATTGGGGAATATGTCCGGACGGAAGAGGGAAGCTGGGATGCGGTCCTCAAGAAACTTTCCGCGCATGTGCAGACGTGAAGATAGGAAATGGAGAGAGATACGATATCTTATCTAGCGGAGAAAAGAGTGTAACACAAGTTATCTCCGTTCCTGCTTCGAGTAGACCCACGCCATCTACAACAATCTCAGTTCAGACATCCAGTACCCAATCTGAAACCATATCCAGAAAGTTTTCAGAAGAACCAAATCCAAATATTAACGATACGAACGATCAGAAGGGGTATAAATGCCAAGGAGTCGGTATTTGGCAGACATTGCCTGGCATTCAGAACTGGTGCGTAGAGAACTGTTCCAGAGGTTTCTGTCCGCCTTCTCATTGCAGATGCACTTGATTATCTCGATTAATCCGCGGTTTTTAATCGATTAGATTAAATTAAAATCGCCTGTGTACAGAAATCCACTTTTAGGTTTGCTTTTAAAGCTATCATTCATACTTATTTTTTTAATTATTGCATGTTTAGCAAAAATGCAAATGTTCTCTTCCGACGTTGGTAATTATTATTATATTATATTTTTGTACATTACGTGATCGTTACTAAGTTAATTAAAATTTAATCTTTTACTTAATGCCTCCATATTTCTTTAAAGTTTTTTTTTTAGTTTTTCCTTCGCCAAAAATGATTTATAACTTAACCGTCCGTTCTCATTAACCGATTAATCTCTTATAGAAACTTACTAAAGTTTAAAACAGATAATTTATTAGAATTAATATATATATATATATTTTCCAATTAAATAAACTTAATCATGTTTAATGTAGTCGAGTAAAAGTTAGGACATTAAATACACATTTACGACGTGTGAGTCGCTTGCTAATACAATAGAAATCCCCGAGCAGCAGTCACATATATGCTATAACTTATCAACGTGATTTTGCTGTGAGAAAATAACTCGCGATAAAAATACTTAATACTCTAGTAGCATTTTGTTTTTACTACCCGAGTAAATGCGTATGCTAGTGTCATAACAATAAATAACTGGGTTTACAGTTTCCCAAAGACAAACTCTTAATATATATATATGTATATATATATATATATATATTTTTTTTTTTTAATTAACTTAAACCTTGATTTTCATATTTATTTTACTGCCGTCGACTATTTCGAAGGAAAATTTTGTTGTCAAATTTCGGTTTTAAGCAATAAATTCGATCGAATTTAAATATAAACATTAGAAATTTAGTGGAAAATTAATTAGTTAAGGTAAAGAGTTTGTTGTAAATTATATTAAATGGAAGAAACAGATGTGTAAATACAGATGTTATCCGCGCTTCAGAATGATCGAATTTAAGCTTTGTAAACAAATTAAACTGTTCCCTTTTAGCATACGTATAATAACGAATCAGTACATAAACATACCAAAACAAGAATTTCTCAAGAGTTTTTTTTCCCTCCCCTCTCATACAGCAGTGTGTTTGTCTTGATCTCAGGTAAACTCGGACGAATTTCTGGCGATGCTGATCAATAATATAATACCGAATTCTTGCCGCCTAAAGAAGTAATAATGCATATGTAGAGTCAGAATATTCTCCATGCGGAGTTATTATGTAATATTTGTTCTTCTGTGGAGTATACAGTATTGGCTGCACGCCAGCAGTAGTTTTGGTGAAGGGCAACCTCTGCCAGTTCAATCGAATGGAAATAGTCGCCCAGTTGCTTTTCGCATGAACAACACTCTAAAACTAACATTATTGAGCTGACCATCTGTTGTCCTGTTCCGCATCGATTCTGATACTTTTGCCATTTTTAAACAAAATTACTCCTCCACGTATAATCACGAAATAATACTCTAAATATCACATCACGCTCATATTGTTAGCAACATCAGCATCGTAGAAAGCCATCGAGAGCGAACAAATAATATTTTTCAAACATGATTTTGTTCAAAAAAAAAGAAGAAGAAAACAGAAAAATTGATTTTTTTCCAGCTAAGTTTTCATCCAAAATTATTCTTTAACAAAAGAAAAAAAAAAGCAAGAAAGATAAGTTTACATTATTACAGAAACATTTTTCATATTGCATTTTTTTTTTTTTTTTTTTTTTAGAAAGTTTGGTTTGGACAGGTTTACTCATTTCTGGACTTTATGGAGTACTGAAAAAAAAATTCAATTTATTTTGTTTATCAAAAAGAATTATTTTGTTTTGTTAGAAATATCTGTTGTTTATTTCCTTACTTTTGTAATTCAGCAGAACTTTTCTAAACAAATTAACAGAATGGAGATATAAATCATTCGACTTCATTAAAGAAAAAAAAAAAAGATTTAAAAGAGATAATTTAATATGTAAACTAAAATATTAAAAGCAGTTAGAAAATTAAAAATGATTTGCTCGTAAATTATTCTTTAACATTATTACGTTTTTTTCTACGTCATGCCAACAATGGAAAAGATCATTTAAAGGGATAATTCTGTAACAATCGCAGTTTCGACTCCATCAAAACTAAAATATCGGCATTTAACCAGTCTATTGTTAAGTTTTAAGTGCTGCAGTTTGTGGAATATTGGCGAATAATGATAAATTATTGCTTACTTTGTATTGTTTGCATTAAAATACAAAAATCGCTCGAACTGTTTGAGTATATTACAGTTCGGTAATGAAGCCGCACGTTAAAACGGTTTATCTATTGTTTTCTTTTCTTTTTTTTTATTCGTGTCGAGATTAGAGAAAATTTCTGTTTAAAAGAAAAAAAAATCCTTTTAAAGTATCAATGCACAAGAGCTCTTCAAAACAATTCCGATTCCTTTCTCTCAAAGTTTACATAATTTAATTAAAAAACAGATAAATCCACAATGTGCTCGATAACTGCCGTGGGCCATCCTTCAGCGATTTAATAAATAACCATACTTAAAGGCTCGGATATGGTAAAAAAAAAAGTGGTGTTTATTCTTTCATATCACGTGAAATACTCGTTAAGAACAAAAGAAAGTTAATAAATAAAACTTTCGGAGTGGATTGGGTACAGAAATCTTTGTTGTGACCGGTACGTGATTCGTTTTGATAAATTGTGTTACTTTTCCTAACCATTTTATCCACTCGTATAAAACCCGCTTTGGGTTATCCAATTGATTTTCGTCACAATCTACAACAGTATCTTATGAAACCGGGTATAACTTCTAACTTTATTCCACCTTTATTCTGTGACAGGTAACATTATTCTTTGTTTGATGGGCCAATATGTCGAGAGTGATTGTTTCGCCGCAGACAAATTCTCCCTTGTGATGTATTTCTGACGTCTTGTTTTATCTCTTTTGAAGATGCACACACGACTTTTCCTTTTATTTTATATTGGTGTTTTGTTTGGAATACGTCCAAAAGGTAAATGCTTTGAGTCCAGTTCAACTTATCCCAGTACTATAATGCGATTGAAACCCATTATTCACTTTGGGGATTTATCTTTGTTCGTTGACTCTTGCACAGACTGAGGGCGAAACTCATGGGATATGTACTTTAAAAATGTATTCGTTTAACTCGAATTATATAAGAGAGAGAACTGCGATTATTCTCGTTCAAATGACTTATTATTGAAACAATTCTCTAAAGAGATGCGGAGGTTTCAATCTTTTGTTTATTTTGGAATGGATCCAAAAGGTAAATGGCTGACTGAGTTCAAACTACGATTGAAACCCTCTTCGTTTTAAGTCAGGTGGCCGGTTTTATAGCTTCTGCTCCATAATTAATAAATAATTTATTATTTTATAACATAATAAACGCTCGAGTTTTAATAGGTAATTAGAGGAAAAGTTAATTAATGCGCTTAATCTCAATTACCTCTTAAATTTACTTAACCCGATAGATATAACTAATTTAAATTTAATTTATAAAACTTTAAATCATAATTTTAATAAACGCAATCGAAGAAAATTAACTGTCTTTAAATGGGAGTCTAGTGACTCTTTCCGGGATTCCCCAGAAAATAAATTATTACGATATCGATGATAACGATTATTAAAAAAAAATTGATTCATTTATATCTCGCTCGGAATGCGATAGATAAAAATAAACTGGAAAACGATATTTATCGTTTAATAGAGTGAACATATTTTTCTGCATAAGTGAAATTTGGCACAGGGCCACAAAGCGGTTTAAGCTTTCGAAAACAAGCCGTAGGGGAAGCTTATAGAGGAGGAAATGATCTAAAGTTAAAAGTAGAAAGAAAAAATAAAAAAATAAAAAAAAAGAGGAGAACTTCATCGATTTTCGTTCTTAAAAGCATTTTTGAAACCAATTTACTTTTTCATTCCTAAAATATAATAAGGTTTTAGTTCAAATAAAGGAGATTAATAGTGAAGTCTAACTAATCAAATTAACGACTGGAACGGGGAGAGAAGCTAATATTAATTGAGAATTACTCACTCGGTAGTGGTACTTAATGGATGGATACATATTAAAAAATATATACGAACAAATAAATTAATTATTCTCGTAACTGTAATTATGTACTCTTAGAGACGTAAAAATGTACTCGGTACGAGGTCTACTTAATGAACGATAGCATTTGAAAACAAAAAAAAAAAAAAAAGGGAATGAAAGGTAAACTCGCTTAACAACTCAACAAGAATTTCACTTAATCTCTGGAAAGTAGATAAAGGAATACGTGGCATCAGCAGACACAACTCATCCAACAATTGTAAGCTAATGATGGCAATTTCCGTCAGACAGCTTCCTATATTAAATCCATTTCCTACTTTGCTCCAAACAAACTATGCCAAGTGGGTTGGAATGTAAAAGGTCTTTCAAAGCAATTGTCACAACGGAGTACTTTGCTGGAAACAAATTCCAGTTATTTAAATCAGTGAAATTTCTCGGTTATTTATAATTGAAAAGTTTTCCAGTTAAAGATATCTTTACCATAAAAGACATCGAGAATACAACTTTAAACCGGTTATCAAATTCCTTTGAGATTATTTATCTGAATGTCAGGAATTTCTTCGGAATTTTTCTAAATTCCTAATAGTACAAGGAAACAGGCTTGTTGATTAATGCAAACATAAAGATTGTTTTAGTGGAGCGAGTAAACATTAAGCTTCATTAGGTCTTTTCACCAGATGATGGAATCGAAAGGACTTAAAACAAGTTGCAAGTAAAGGAAAAAAAGAAGTCTCTCATTCTATTTATAGCAAGGTAAATTTTCTGAATGCATTCGTAATTAAGAGCATTTTCCTTCCGAAAATGGCAGTAATGAAAGATAAATATATATATTTCCAATTACTATATTTTCTAAGTAATGTTTTTCGATAAAGAACGTTAGTATTGTAACAATAGCTTTAGAAAGAATAACTGCAGAGTCGATGACAAAAATGATGCTGCTGATGATGATATCTTCGCCATTATCAGCTAGAGAGAGCTGTTTGTACTGGACATTTGTCCCATAAAGATCTTTATATATATATATATTTATATCGATCTTTCTGGAATTCGAAGTCCTAATGAGCATTTTCGAAGCAGATATTGCCATAACGGAAACTAATTCTATTAAATTTTATTTGAAAATATTTATACAGTGTTTATAATCTATCCACACAAGTTTGCAAGAAAATAACATTTTATAGATTATAAATTGAATAAAATGTAAGCCGTTTACTTAATTTGAGCTGTAAAAATTTGCGTTAAATTTAGCATAAAAATCATTATCATCATCTAAATATCTACGAAGTAATTAATTGTCCGTTCTCATGTCTGTTCGTCGGACATAAAAACGACTTATGTATGTATCTGTTTCCTTACTAATAACTTAATGAACTAATTACTCTATTTTCATGAAATTTGCCTCGACATTGCATCATTTAACCCTCTAGCTTAACCTTTTAAAAATGGCTGACATCCACACTTTAAAAATATTCCCTTAAGATTTAATAGGAAGATAAAATCACTGAAGATAAACTGGATGTCACGTCAATTAGTTCTTCAACAGTTTCAAAATGGCGGACGTTTAAGCTTCAAAGGTTTTTCCTTAATAAATTTTGAACCATTCGATTGAATTTTATAAAATTTAGCAAAGTTGACTGTCTATTAAATTCGAATTTGTGGTAAGGTTAATTATATTAGTAGATTGAACCATTTAAAAATGGCGGATGTACAATCATATGAGGTTTTTCATGTAATAACTGCGGAACTATTTAACACATTTTTATGATATTCAACAGATAAATTATACCACGGGAGATTATTTTGATGGAATATATTTAAATCCCATATTTTAAATCATTTCAGAATAAAGGACCCATTTCTAAAATAGGTGATTACTTCTTTCTAGAATTGCTTGTAACCAATTCTACTTGCATTTAGAATGTTTACAAGTGTACAAAATATTTCTTAATCCAATACTTTAATGTAGAATATCATTATAATATGTAAAACTTGCGAACATTTACGAATATTACTTTGCGACTAATAAAATGATTCTAATTATCATAAACTGTTCACCATTATATCCTTTACTTGATATCATTAACGAGTCTGTGTTTCTCGCAACTAAATCTAATTGTTATTATTATTATTATTATAACTGGTGATTAAATTGTTGCATTTCCCTTCATACACTATACTTTCTGACTGTTAACTTTGTAATTTATTTATCGCTACTAAATTGTTGTTATTAGATAATTATAATTGAATAAACAACGTCATCAACGTCCGAAATATTATAAGCATTGATTTATCGAGTTTTATTGGAACGTCGCTCGAGTTTCTGAAGTGTTTCTAGAAGTTAAAACTGCTCTGGAACGTTTTTTTTTTTTTTTTTCTTGCTTTATCGATGCTCTAGAACAGTGTTATTCAAACTGTGTTCCACGGAACCCTGGGGTTCCACAAAATGTCCTAAAG
>WUQG02102697.1:0-25678 GCA_011317285.2 Androctonus mauritanicus | reverse complement strand
AAGGATCGGAACTCGACTATTACTTCAGGTATTTATCCTCCACTGTCGGATGCCTTTTTGGATTATACTCTCTCTCACTAAAGATCCCAGGTTTTTAACAAACCGTTGTTGTCTCTGTTTGTGTCGGAATAATTCTCACTTCGCCATTCTTACCTACGCGTCTGACCACACCACCGCTCTAGGCTAACGCCTGTCTCAATCGTCCGTCGGATCCACAATATAAAAATTGAATATGAATGTGAAAATGAATTTTGCATTATTATGCTTGTTTTGGTTTTCTACTAATTTTTCTAGTAAAAGTTTATATTTGTATTGGATAGTCAAATTTAGTTTAAGTTCCACCATATCTTTTTGAAAGTTCAGCAAAAAGACAAGATACATATTATGTCTATTTAATTTAATAAACATAGTTATATCTTTCACTTGTATATTTTTATTGTTTTCATTCAAACACTATAAAAAACGACTTGATTTATAAACATACAAATAACTAATCTCAATTTCTAAACAAATTTATTTTAAAAAAATCATTTTTTATGAACTACTTCATTAATAATATTAGTAAATGTTTATCATCAAATAGTTATACATGAATATGCATTTGCTTCAGATTTATTCAGAATAATAGTCTTTTAAATATATATATGTATACTACTTATAAATCTAGCATTATATTTCATAAAACATTGCTATCATTCTTAAGAATCCAAGTACAACTTACTTGCTTTTACTTAATCAAGTCCTAAAAACAGCACTATAAGCAAGAACAATACAAGTTTTTATTTGTAAAATGTTTTCGGACTCATCATTAGTCCCTCATCAGTACACAATATTTAAGAACATGGTAACTTAAGAAAAAAGAATATTAGAACAGCTGTTCTAATGTTGAATCACAGAATTGTGATACTTCTGTAATTGCCTGAATTGACTAGTTTCTTTCTGTTCCATTGTTTGAAGTGAAAAATTTATGTATTTTGATTTATACTTTTCCATCTTTTAATTTTCAATTTGAATAGTGACACTCAAAATAATGAAAATTTTTCTTCTAAAATTTTTCTGACACTTGTTAGTAGCTATACACTTTAATAAAAAAAATAAAGATGGGAAACATATCGTACTTTACAACTGCTTACAATTCTATGTAAAACTTTAAAGAATATAAACAGCACTATTAGCAGTTAAGATCCTTTATCTTAAAATAAAGGTTCTTAACTGTCAATAGTGCTGTTTATGTTCTTTAAAGATGGGAAAATTGAGTAAACTTTTTTCTTAATTTTTTTTTCTAAATCAGGAGAAGAAAATGAATAAAAATATGCAAATTTTGCAGATAATTTTTAAAATTTGATTTTCTAACAGGAATGTGGTAAAGATCTTGTGATGCAATTTATGTTCAAAAATGCAATTATTTCTATAACTGATGCTATATATCAAACAGATATACAAAAAAAAAGAATCTAAAAATGCATAATAAATATACACCATATGTGTTCTCTTTTTCAAGAAAAATTATGACTTAAAATAATTATTAAAGTCTACTGTTGCATGGATGGCAAAATTTCTAGAAGTCTTGGAAAGTAAAAAATATATATTATTAAAATCACCAATTACACGCCAATATATATAGTGGAAAGAATATTAGTGCAAAATTTGAATTTCTAATTTGATTTTAATTTTAATTGTCAAATATCTAAGATATATAAAGAAATCAATTTGTGTTTTTATAAATTTTTTGTATATCACCTAAGATACAACATTGATATTTAATGTTATATTTTATATACTGTATTTTGTGAATCAATTAAGAAAAAAATTATTTGATTTTTGAATGGAGAATTGAGATTGATTTTGTTTGCTATATTCAGGAAAATCATTATATATGATAAATTTTTGTATACATTGAGTAGCAAGATTTAATTGTTGTTTGAGAATTTTATATCAATCAAAGTTTTTTATAATAATAAACTTAATGTTAAATTTCATTTTTGTAATATTCATTACTAAAAATTTAAAAAATATTTCTACATAAATTATAAATAGATAAAATTTATTATTAAACCTTCAATTCATCTTGAAGCTTCTTGCGTTCATTCTGTACTTGAAGGAGGCGAGATTGAAGATCCTGATTTAATAGTTCAGTTGTTCCCAATCTTCTTTCAGTTGCAGTTAATTCTTTTTCTTTTTTGTTGATTCTGCAATAAATATCAAAATATTTTTTATTTTGACTATTATTTAGAGTAGTTGCATAAATATTTCTAAATATTAAATAATAATTATATACAATGTACTAAACTTTTAAATTATTTCATAGTTGAGTGTAAATTTTTTTATTATTCCCACAAATCAAGTAAACAGTCAAGACAAAGATCAGGAGCAAGATATACATTTATTAACACTAAGCAAAAATTAGTCAAAAATGTTATTCTCATAGTGTTAATAATTATACATGTTTATCCTTTGACTTACTGTTTACTAATTCTAAAATTAATAAAACTAATTTAAACATTCTGTGTGTATGTTGCACTGCATGAAATAGAACCAAAAAATTAAACACGATATTCAAATATAAATATATACCAACTATCTACATTCAAAGATTCCATAATTTTAAATACAAGTACAAGAATACATTTCTACTATAATTTCAAAATAATAAATATATTTAAAATACAGTTAATTCGCGATAAATCAAATTTGTTGGGACTGACATAACATGTCGAGTTATTGGAGATTCGACTAATCGCAAATAATTAAAATTTATTATTAGGTATTAGGATCACATGAAAACTTCGACTTATCACAAATTGACTGTATTATAGTTTAGTAATTACAATATTTTCTAATATAAAAAGAACTTTTCTTTATAAATTTT
The DNA here is from genome assembly GCA_011317285.2 of Androctonus mauritanicus. Classification (NCBI taxonomy): domain Eukaryota; kingdom Metazoa; phylum Arthropoda; class Arachnida; order Scorpiones; family Buthidae; genus Androctonus; species Androctonus mauritanicus. The sequence goes on along the minus strand of WUQG02102697.1, from coordinate 22,809 downwards.
GTATCATTTTGCAGTTTCTCATAATTAAAATGCACTAATTTTCTATGTCTTTACTATAACTTAATCACAAATCTGTATTACATAATTTATATTCTTTATAATAATTTATTGATAAGTAAAAAAATTTAATATTTGTCGAATTTTTCTTCTTTTATCAGAAATAATTCTTTCTTTTCATTAGAATATATTAATTTTCAATACCATATATTTTTATTAATTCAGATGAAATATCTAAAATTTTAGCATTTCCTCATAACTATATCTATATTTCCTCATAACAATTTTTAATTAAAAATTATTATAAATTACAAATATAAAAAAAATTCAATTGAAATGACATCAGGCTGCTTATTAAATAGTCTGAATAAAAACAGTTAAAAATAGAACATTTCAGATTTCTGAACAGAACATTTCAGATAGATAAAATATTTATTTCATTATTTTAGAAGCTATAAAATTATTCTTAAAAGTAGAATTCTCATTTTGCTAGTTTATCTTAAAATATTAAATAAAAAATTTTTTCATAAAACCAACATATTTTCAATTATGGACAAATTTGTTTTACATACTTATAAAAAATTCATAAAGATTAAGCATTTATTATTATATTTCATATTTGAAATGAAATTTTAAATTTAAAAAAAAATTCAATAAATTAAATTTATCAAAATATATTTTAAACTCAAGTAAAAATATTTTTGGAAATCACTTGTTCTCTTCAACTATTTAAAGTTCTAAATTCCAAACAACAATTTCAAACATTAAACAATTTTTTCAGAAACATTTTAAAAAATATAAAAGATTATATTTAAATTTCACCATAAAAGTTTATTTACTAATTTTGTTATGAACAAATAATAACTCATCACACTCATCACAATAAAAAATAATAAACAAAATTCAAAATTTATTATTAAAAATTGCAATTATTATTATTTAAAAATTAAAATAAAGAATAAAGTTTTACATTTTATTCTTTACTTTCAAAAATTTATCTGAACTCTGAAATAATATCAAAAGAGTCAATTTCCTACCATTTTCATATCATTAAAATCTATTGATTAAACATATTACAAATAAATGACACACCCTAAATTATTTTAAATATGTGATTCACATGAAAAGCATCTCTGCTGAAATTAGTAACTTTTGTACTTTTATTAAATAATATTCTGCATAAAAAATGAATTATTATAAAAAACAATCTTTTCACATAGTTATAACCTTTATAACTTGTTCTCCTTAAAACAGATATAAATAAATCAGCTAGTAATGATCATTGTTAATATAGAGAATCAGCAAAATAATTTATTTTAATTTTATAAAAATATTTGATCTCAAAAAGCTCAAAAAATAATAATGATAAAAAAATCAATGAACAAAAAAATTTAGTAGAATTTCTTATAACATTCATTTGTTGGTTTTAGCATCAATATTTACTAAAACAGTATAATATTAAATACAAACACACATAGAATAAATTATAAAAATTAAACTTAATTTAAACAATATTTGAAACCATATCTATCACTGAAGTTAAATTCCCTAATGCCATTATATTACAATAATTAAAATCTTTTACTGAAGTGCTGAAGTTTTATAAAGAATATTAATAGCTTCTATTCCATTGATATTTAAATATAAATTTAAAAAAATTATTTATTCTTAAAATGAGCTATTATTATTTAAACAATTTTTTATCATAATTTACATTTAACAAAGAATACTATTTCAAAATATAATAAATCAGTATAGTTATATTTAAAAACACTAGCAATAATAAATTATATTTAGTACATAGTATCTTTTTGAGGAAATATCAAAAATAATTATAATTAATTTTTTATTCTATTCCCAATCATTATATTTCTTATGAGATCTCATAAAACAAAAACTGTTTCCACTATCATTTAATATAATGAGGTAATGAGGTCACAGATTGAAGCTGCCCTGAGCAATAAATTAAAATACTAGTAAATACAGGACATCTGGCTAGAAGTTAGTAACTGGCCTAAAAAATTTTGACTTAAGTTTAAAATATATGAATTAAATAGAAAAAACTAGCTTTATAATATTTTATAAAAAATAATTTGTTATAAAATATATAATATTATATATGTTATACTTATATAAATACCTGGTATATATTGCATCTTATTCTTATTTGATATGAAATTTAGATCTTTAAAGATAAAAATAAGGATAATTTTTTAAAATAAATTATTGAATACATATTAAATAATAATTAAAATTTATTATTTAATGAATTCAAAAATAAGTAATAGTAATGATGTAATAAGCTATTTTTATAAGTGATTAGTATAACAGGAAGAAACTTGAATGTAGAATAAGTTTTGACTTGTTAAATGTTGATACTGGAAGTCATTCAAATTTTAGTCTATGTACAAAAATATAACAAATTAACAAAGCAAAAATTTAAACTAAAATCTGAATAGTGTTTTAATCCTTATTTATTTAATCAATAAGAAACTTATACATGTTATATTAAGCAAAAATGTTTAAATAAAAGTAAGATAGTTATTAATAAATAGCACAATATTAAAAATTGCATATTTTATTTAAACTTATAGTAAAAAATTGCAGAATTTAAAAACTTACAGTTTAATAAAATTTTGTAATGAAAAACTATTACATTCAAAATTAAAAATATTTTTTTTTAAATTTTAATAAAATATTGATGATGTCAAATTTATAATTATAATGTTTAAATACAATATACAGTATTGAAAAAAATTGCAATCATATTCATTTCTAATGAATAATAGTTTGATACTATAATCAGCTTATACATTTACTCCATTAGCAAAAAGCAATTGCATAATCAATAAATTTAGTATTCAAGACACGTAAAAAAGGTGTAGAGGTTTTTCTATTAAAACATTTACTTTATTATAAAAATACATTTATCTTAAATAAATATATCAGCAATTATTATATTTTCAGATTTTACATCAAATATACTTAGCTCAATGGAAAACCATATTTAAACTTAAAAATATTTATTTTTTGGAAATAATTAGAACAATATTTATTCCTAAATAAAATTATTTCATTTTAAATTCTATTATACTTATGAAAAAAGATAAATTTCAAATTGAGAAATTCTTTACAATATACATTACAGCAAAATAAAAAGATTAAAAAATTAAATCAGAAGAAACATTTTGTTATAAAATATATTCAAATCAAATATTCTTAAACTAATTTATATATATATATATATATATTCAAAGTTCAAGAAAATAAGTTAAAAATATATTTAACTTATATAGCTGCAGTTTATTGATATAAATATAATGATAAATTGATAATAATTTAGTATATAAGAATATCTTTCTTAGATGAAAATTAGTTGGTAGACTATAGAACAATCTTTAAAGAATATTTTATATATATATACACATCTGATAGCATCACCATATACGAAATACAGAGAACATACAATCATCATAGAATGATAAAATCATTAGTTATATCTCATAATTAATAGAAATATAGACAGCAATATAAGTATAAATGCAAAGTACACATTTAATAATATTTTCTTTTAATTTCCAAACTTTTAAGGGTCTGCAATTAAATGCTTTTTTTTAACTACCATAAATAAAGTGAAATATCTAATGACTACTAACAATAAGACTAACAATGATCATACAATGAATTAACCTTCAATTGGAAAATGCTTACATTTATTCAAATCATTTACTTTATATCAGTTATTCTAAATCTTTTTAATATATTTTGATTTATTTCAAAATTTAGCAATAAACTAATCACAAATGTTTATTATTAAACAAAACAAACAGCACTATGACAGGAAAATTAATCATATGTGCAAATAAATTGTATCTCTACTGAAAGAATTATAGAAGCACTTTCGTTTTTATTAAAATTCTTCAAATTAATTATCAATTTTATTATTAAACAATAAAATTAATCAAAATACATTATTAATACTGTTAATTCATATGATATAAAATATTTAAACAAGGAATCACAAGCACTTCAAGCAATAAAAATATACTATTTTATTATTAGATATATAGTATATACACTAATTATAACTTCCGGTAATGTTTTTGGCCTTCTATGGCCCTCCTCGGCCAGTTCTCTCAAATGAACATCAGTATATATTTATTTTTGTATTTTTCATATATCTCAGCATTCAATTAAGTTTATAAATCTAACCAATTGAAGCCTTAGAACTTTATGCAGTATTAAATAATATTTTTTCCTGCTATTCAATATGATTTAAAAGCATTGTTCTAAACATAAAGACTCCTTGATTTTCATTAATTCCTCATTCCATTCATTATTGCATGTTCTAGAATTTAAATAAAATAAATTCTAGAATGTGCAATAACAAATGATCCAACATAAAATATTTTAAAATATGTTCTATAATTATTAAAATATTGCTGAAGATGCTGTATACTAAAAATGTTATGGTTAATAAAATATTTTTTTATGTTAGAACTGCCAATAGATGCTATAATTTATTAATTTGGAAAATAATTAAAAAGATAAGCAGAATTAAATAGGTAACTATTACTAGGGATATTAAAAAAAAACTGATAATTGATATTATAATTATGACATAACAATGTACAATGTCATGATGTTGTCATCATCATAGTGACATATCATTGTGACATCTATGCTACTTAATGTTAAAACTGGACACCAAAATGGATTTTAAATGAAAAATAAATGATACCTTTGGAAAGTATACAATTTTGGTTCTTTTTGGAACTGTTTATTTTGTATTGATATTTTAAATAAAATTTGCCTTATATTAGACTTTTATAATATATTTATCCTAGACTTTAATGAAATTTGAATAATTTTCCTCTCTGTATTTCTGGCTATTAAAAACTGGGAAAAATTACAAATGCAAAAAATTATACAAGAAAAGCAGAAAAATTACACAAGTAATTTCAAAATCTTTTATATCATAAGAGATATAAGACAAATTTTGATCAATTACATAAAATTTGTCTGTAATCCACAATTGTTTTATAATAAATTCATTATTCCATACTTACTGTAGTCTGTATACTAAGAGTTTTCCTCTAGAAAAATTGTCATATGTGATGATGATATAGCATTTAGTCATAACAAAGATTGAAATATTGGTTAGTTCTTCCTACTAATCAACATTTAATGATAATTAACATAAAGCTGTTTACTTTAAATGTTTATAATACAGCATAGTAGAAATAATACTTTTTTAAATTTGATTAACTGATTTATTTTTATTGAAATGTTTATTTCATTTAATATTAAAATAATAATCCTGTTTATTAAATCAATTTCATTGATTTTATTTTATATATTATGTTGTAGATAAAAATATTTTCACATTTCCTTTATGAAATGATGTGGTGACTATTGACAAAATATAATAATCCTGAAAAGGACTTTTTATGTTAATTAATTTAATTAATGAAAGACTTTCATTATCAAATGACAATGAATTACAGATTTACAAATTATCATTATCATTTGAAATTCTCAGTCTCTTTTTTTCAGCTGTACCAAATAGTTAGCCTTCTTTTATAACATGGTACATTTCTAACATTTTTGACTGCCAACAAAAGCTCTTTAAATTTCTTATTTTTAAAATACTGATGAACATGATAATCTCTCTTCTTTGACAATGAACTGATTGTCTCCATCATAATGCCACTGAAACAAATACACAAATCTTACTTTAGCTCTTCCATTGTTGACATAACTATTCAATAAGTATTCACTTCTCATTGATTGAAAATAAAGGGAAAATTCTTAGTATACAGACTATAAATAACATTTATAACAAACAATTGTGAAAGAACTTCACACACATTAAGACTGATGAAAGTATAATTTGATATTAAAAAAAAATTAGTTTTTTTAAGTTTTAAGAAATATGGCAATTGTCAAAGAATTTCTGTTAGTTTTAACAAATATAGGATTGTTACTGATTAAAGCAAGATTTCTTAACCAGAGTCCATGGAAAGATTTCAGGGAATCCATCAGCTTGGATGAGAAAAAATCAACTCATCTTTATTTTCACTGACCACTAATTAAATCTAACATTTCCTTCTCTTATAAATATATGCAATAAATTATAGTAGTATTATTTGTATCTGTGATCAACAACAATCTTCACACTGACATCTTTAATAAATAAAATTTAATATATAGTTATATCAAGATACATGTAATTTATTATTATTCAATATGCTAAGAAAGAAAAACACATATTACTGCATTGTTTTTTTATTTTGTTAAATGTATTTTAATATAACTGGTTTGCTTTATAATTTTATTTTGTGCATTTAAAAATATTATTCTGAAAAGGGGTCCATGGAAAACAAAGGATTAGAGATATATTTTGAATAGATAATATTTTAATGAGTTATTTTTTGCAATATTAATTATTCTAATCATTGCTTTTCAATATGAATATTTAAAAAACTAATTCTTTTAAGTAAAATATATTAACTTTATGTGTAAAAAAATTAATATTTTTCTCTATAATAATTTTTTGGTATAAAAATTAATATTTTTATTTTAATAATACATTATGAATCTTATTTATACATTTCAGTCATTTCTTTTTTAATAATAATAATAATAATCAAAACAAATACAAGTATTTATAGAATAAAATAAACTATTTGGTATTTAGAAAATTATAGTGTAATTTTAGTCTATCTAGAACATCATAAAAATTTTATAATAAATAAAAATTATGAAATTATAAAAAGTGTATTGTTTATAAATAAATTATGGTTGTTCAAACATCATTTTTATTTATTATACTTTCTTATTAAGAGTGAAGAATATCCTGCTCACTTTGCATATAAATGATCTGGTAGAACAAACATTTTGTTCTTGCTAATGTTCTACAGAATTCTCACTTTGTTAATGATTACAGTAATTATCCAATGAAACCAGATAAACTGTAAACAGTAACACTAACATTCAATACACAAATTTGCTATATTATTGTCAGAGAGATAGCAGAGAATCTGAAATTTAAAACAAACTTATTGATACAGGTTCAACTTATCTCATGTCTCCAAACTATACTGGTGTTCAAAGAAAGAGTATAATTTGGAAATTTCACATTTCTAATCCTTTTTCACAATAGTATATTATATTAATGACTAGAATCCAAATTAGAAATATAAAAGATATTTATTAATAGTTACAGCAAAACTACTGATAAATATATTTTTTGTTTTGTCCTATTCCTGGCCCTACAGATAGAGTCTGCAGCACAACAGATCTGATTGCTTAAAGTAAATTTTTCCCAAGGAAAAGCATTTCATAGGCATGGACTAATAAACCAAACTTTTATCCTAAGTATTATTTAATCTAAAGATATTTAATTCATTATCAACATGATTTATGAAAACCTAAATATCCAAAAACACATTTAACATATCTCGAAAAAGCAGAAAAAAGTAAACACTGGCATATTCAAATAAAATTCTATCAGAAGGGCACATGAATACAGTAAATAATTTCAACTCTAATAAATTTTCATATGATAATTAAAAAAATTAATATTAAGATAAAAATGTCTCTATAATTGTGTCATTTGTTTTTCGATAAAAACGTATATCACGACCACCTTGATCATAACATACGTTTTCAATAAAAAAGAAACGAATCATTGCTTAATTAAATGAAGTATATTACTATATTATATTATTTTTACATTTCGTTATGTCCATTTTAAATAGATTATTTTGAATTTTTATTTATAAAATATCTATTAATAAACGAAGTATTATTTTATTTACAATAGACCATTCTATACAGAGCAGGATTCGAGATTACTTTCTTGAAGTTTTCGCGTCAGTCATTAGTACGACGTAACGAGATCAAATCATCGCGCCGCGTAACCATCGAATTTGTCGCCACATAATTATTGTACCTGGATGGTGTATATAAGCACAACGTTGCGAAAACTCGCGGCAGGTCTTTCGGAGGAAAAGCCCTCGCTGCTATAACCTCCATATTACACGCGTATAAAAAAAAAAAAAACTCGCGGCAGGTAATCTCGAATATAGAGTGAAATACTGGCAAGAACCTAGTTTCCCTCTCTGAATTAGGCGCATCGCTAATCCTAACATGAACCTGAAACTTGAGCCTATATCTAATATGTCCTTGTTGTAAATAATGTTTTATTTGAAAACCTTTCTCTCACTTTTTTTCGTAATTAACCTCAGACAAGAAACGTTAGTGTTACGTGCGTCGCGTTGCAAACTACAACGCTGCCGCGCGTAACACTAAAACATCAGATAAAGATTCGTCCCCATTAATTGATGATTAACAGTAAGAATCGAATATTCTGTTGTGTTAAAAATTCATTTCAAAATACTGTATACAGCAGAAAATTAAAGATTCTCCCCTACCGCAGTTGATTGTGTCATTTTATCATTCAGTTAATAATTTATATTATTTAGATTCATGTTAGGGTTGACGACGCGCGCGCCTAATTCACAGAGGCAAACTACATTTTACAGAAACAACTATATATGCAGAGGATTTCCTAGTATATTTACAATGTTGTGTTCTTTATACATCTCTACTCTTTTTAACCCATTAACAAAACTATAATTATTGGTTTAAGCCAAATAAGAATTTTTAAATAAACGGAAAAGCATCATATCAAAATATACCAAATAAAAACAAATACTGTATAGTTATACGCCATCTTCAATATCCGTAATAGAGAAGACGATTCCGCTCGATCACCATATATGATAATCCATAGAGATAAATTACTTACTTCAATTTGAGTTCGTCCACTTCTGCTTTCCATCTTCCAGCTTCCAACTGTAGTCTAGCTTTATCCTTAGCAGTGTCATCCAATAATTTTCTCGCATCCGATAATTCCCTTTCATACAGAGATTTAATGCTAGTCACTTCTCTGGTGGCTGTTTCTTCTGTGCTCTGTAGCTGAATAGATAAACGATTATTTTCCGCTTCTAGATTTCTTACTTTCTCTATGTAAGTGGCCAAACGGTCATTGAGATTCTGTAATTCTGCTTTCTCCTGCAATCTGGTTAATCTAGCCGGACTCAGCGGAGATTTCGGCCTTTCGTCCGACTGATTAACTCGACTAGATGCTGCCGATCTCCGACTCTTCGATGACATTTCAGATTATAAAAAAAAAACGAGTAATAACTACTCCCTACCTCTCCAACGCCTCGGCACGGAAGTGAGAAAACAAGACACTCCAATCTCGCATGTCGAAAGACGATGGCAGCGCCCATCGTGGAAGAAAGAAAAAAAAATAATTCTGTAATTTTCTTTTCAGTTCCAAACAATAAATTTACTTATTAATTTAAACTATTAAATATTAATTAAATTAATTTGTTTAGTTTACATTTTTTATGGATCAAGATCACAGGAAGTGATGTCATTTCTATTCTCGTATATCAGAAGCGCTCCAGTATTCCCACGCCTACTTTCCGGCGGTTAATTTTCAAAATTTAAATCTCAACTCTTTTTACAGGAGAAAATTTATATAAAAACTATCTTTCTGTTCCTGATTAATAAAAATACGATTGAATAACAGTAAGAGAATAAATATAGCATATCAACTAAAAAGATAACGTCTTGAAAATTAAATAATTTTGTTTTTGCCAAAGATGTTTTGGTTTTTGCTTACATTTTCCGTAAGATTTGAGTTAAAATATCCATTTTGTAAAACTTAAAAATATTTTTTAGATTATAGAAGATGTGGAAAATATGGAAATTATTTAGGGATAAAAATTCACCATTTAAATCTTATTCATAAAAGGATTTGCCTTTTCATGAATGAAATCTAATATTCAAAATTTCATAAAATATATGAAAATCGTTAATTAAAAAGAAATCAATGGATTTGTTAAAATACATGACTATTGATAAAATCTATTATTCGTGGATAAAATCTGATTCAATTTAATAAACTAATATAAAATGGATGAAAAATTTGATTTAATTAAATTAATATAAAATTGGCATTCAGCCCAACTAGAATCATCAGAATAATATATAGAGAAAAGCAATTGTCAGTATAAAAAAATGAACCCAGATTCGAGCGAAGCATAAACCAAAACTTAATTTGCAATACAATATAAACTTAATTTTCGGTACACATCAAAGAAAATGAATTTCCAAATTGGTCCAAAGATGGAGATAGTAAAATTAATATCTCTAAATCAATCAGTAGCTTTGTTTTAAAGGTGTGGTATAATAAATTATGTAATACATATATAATAATTAACACATTTTGTAACCATTTCACGCATCGGCTGCATGAAATGCTATAGAGTTCTGTAAAAATAAGGTGCGATAGAATCACGAATCAGTCCTGACGATTATTCCATGGATGCTCAGATTCACTCCATCCGTGTTTATCCTTTGACTCTCCAGCCTGCCGGCTATAATTCAAACTAACTGATGATGAGCTCTGAAAATAATTACCAGAATAGTATCTTTGGAAAGTGTAGTAGCTGCTTGGTTGGATAACTCCACATAGGTTATTTTATTTAATAAAAAAATTCGATCCTTAGACAATTTTTATTGCTGATTGAATAAGATAACATCCAAAGATTTATAATGTAGAAGCTTGACAGCATTATATTCTGAATTTATATTTAACATAATAAAGATAGTGGTGAAACTGGCTGATGGAATATATTTTAATATTTTATAATTTAAAAATTAGTTAAATTACTAAATTTAATAATTTTTAATTAATTAATTTTAAATTAAAAGAGATACTATCGAATGGCAGCATAATCTATTATGTAAAGAGCAAATATAAATTCATTACTTATTAAATGCATAAGTAATTAATTTTACAAATTTGGGAAATGTAAATTAAACTATGGTATTTATTTTTCGAAATAATGTATAACTAATGGCAGCAGAATATGGGAAGAACAAGCTGACGACGAAAGAAAACCGGGGGTGGGGAATATTTCAAAAGATGACATCAGCGCAGTGGGAAGCGACACCTACGCCAGCTCGAGGAATAACTAGTTGGTCCGGCCGTTTTTTTTCTGCTGTGTATCCGGCTAGTGGGAGGAATAACTTACTATGGATGCGGGTGAAGGACCGTGCTATTCTTGCGATAAAGCAAAACCGGTCCTTTATTACTATTACCGTAAGTCGGGATTAAAGGCTGGCAGCCTTATTGGGATATAATCTTATCAAGTTAAAAAAACAACAAAAAGTGGCGCGCGTTTTCAAGAGCTGGCCTCGAGGTTAGTAAATAACGCGTTCCGACTGTCTTAAATACTTAGCTGATCAATTGAACTAAGCTATATTTTTGGGATTGATGCTAAACTTATCCATTCCGCCTGTATAAATTTCAGAAGCAAGAACAACTGGGTTCATTATTGGAGATGGACGAAGCTCGTGGTCTCTTGTCACCAGAGTTGTTTATCGAGAGTTAAAAATACTATACAATAGATAAAATTTACAGACTAACTTGAATATTTATAGATCTCATAATTTTTTTGATTTTATAACATCATAATTAAACACAAAAATAAATTCCTGCGTTTAAAAAGAGATAACATGCCTTGGTTCATGATCTCGATATAGGAACAGGCTGAAACCACTGCCCCCGCGGAATTGACGGCAGCCAAACTCACACGAATACCTCCCGGATAACCGGTTTGTCCATCGGTCGCTTTTCTAACACTAATATCATTTTCTCTGTTTAAAAAATCATTTAAATTTTCTGGCCATTTGATTTCTGTCGGACAGGTTTCTATCTTTTCGTCCCTTTTAGAACAATTGTTTTGGAGAATATCGTAGGATCTTGTCATGGATCCAAAAATAAAAGTAGAGAATCCATCAGATCTGTTAATTCAAATATCAGAAACCCGTTTATTTTGTTATAGACTAAGGTTCTTTGGATCCAGGATCATCCTTTCTCTTTCATTGCATCGGATTTTTCCAAATACTAACGGTCTCCTCCTTCTTTCTCAAGATTTTTCCCTTTCGAGTTAGCGCCCTAAGGGTCTGGGAGGCCAGACCGTGACCGGGCCTAGCCTCGTTCTACCTGTTTGGCCGGTAGAGGCGGGAGTGGCCAGCGTCTGAGCTCAGAAAGAGGTACACGTGCCAGCCCCGACGTGTCGAACGGCATACCTCCGCCGTTTCTACGGTAGGAAAATTTTATTCGTCAATAGACAGACACTGGCCCCCACCTGTTTCGCCACGTTCCAGGGAATGGAGGGCTGTACGGGATCCATTCAGGTAATATTTCTGGGGAATATATGTCCTATTCGGATCAATTTTGGGATGGATGAGTTGGTGAATAGTAGCGCCGACTTTATTCGCCATATCGGATGATTACGATGATACGGTGAGGCTGCCAGCTCGAAAAATCTTCAGTCAGATTTTTTCAAGATCCTTTTTTTGGTTCCGGCATCTGATTGCTGGTTCCAAAAAATTTTTCCTTCGACAGAAAGTAAAGAATGAGGACAAAGACGGTAAGTCCGAGTGTCAGTTAGGGTGGCCGCGGGCGGACTACCTTAAGAATGCGGTTCTTACCGTCTGGCTAAACAATTAGGCGCCCGAATGTGATCGCAGGCGCGGGGCGATTAGATCCATATTCTTTAATTAACTTTTCTTTTTAGACACTTTTTTTCCTCTGATGGATAATGATTTATTCTGCAAAACATAGCTATGTGCTCTATGCTCCAACCTGTTAGGAGAGAAGAATGGGTTGCTGGGATGGGTCTTTAGGTTGCCCCTCCTTCTGATACAAATGGATAATTTCTCTATATCTAAGGCATAAGTTTAAAATATAATAATACATTTATATTCTATTTGAATATCGTGTTATCGACTCATTTAGAATCCAAATTATTATAGGTCTCTATTTAAATATTTGAGAAAATGTCATCAGTTTCTGTTCTTAAATCCGTTTCATCTTGGTTAGCTTTCCTGAAATATTTGTTCTCTATGTCTTTTCATTCCCCATAACATTCGGCCGAATCCTAATTATTTTGTTTAAAGTATATTAATTAAATATTAGAGTATGTTTCACAAGATTTTTGTCTAAACACATTAAAATGGGATAAAATTACTCAAATTTATACTCGATTATTAATAGCATGCAATCTCAGATTTTAAAACTAGTATAGCTTAGTATACAGAAAGGAATTACAGAAATTTACTTCGATGTCACTTCAACGTATTTATAAAGTTTTTATTGACCATCTTTAATATTACATTGATTTTCTTGTGACTTTTATAAGTAACTTTTCATATATTATTGCACAATATAATATCTTCAGATGCTAAACAATAAATAATACCGAGTTCATTTATGTCACTTCGCGTTCTTTCTCTCATTTATCGATTCACTTAAGTTCTCATATTATTATACAGTGTTTAAGATTATCTCTATTACTCTCGGTGATAAAAAGTTTATCAAACTGTATTCCATAATAATTTTAATTTGAAAGAATATTATAGTATTATATTGTAAATAATATATTTTCGCCTTTGTTACTCTAAACACGTGATTCTCAAAATTTGTTATGTTCAGTACTTTTTTTATATAATAATTTCAGTTATAAAACTTAACGATGCATAAAAAGTAAATAACAGTAAACTGAGATTGTTAGAAATAATTTTATTATAAATTATTATTAGGAACTATCAGATTTCGATCATTTCTCAAACATAAAAGATAATATTAATATACTAACATTTTACAAGAACGTTTACTTGCGCTCTTCCGAAAAACATGTTTTGATGACCTTGAAACGAAGCTAGCAATATTAGCGATTCTACAAATATTTTAAATTTAAATAATGCAGATTAGAAGAAACGATCATATATAATATAAATAACCTTATTTGAAATCTATATAAAGTTTAATTTAAAGTAGCTAAATATATGATGCAATAATAGGCCTATACTAAAATTTCCTAATACTCGAAAGGCATGCAGAGAAGCCCAAGTTTTAGTGTTAGAACAAATTCAGATAAATTAACTAACCCAACTATTTTTTGCGCCTAATTAATAATAAAAAAAACATTTGTTTAATGTTTTCTTATTACAGACTTCATATGATTTTTTAAAAATTTGAATTTATAGTAAACTCATAAATATATTTAGTAAATTTAGTATAGTAATCAATTAAACATTGTGAAATTTATTAGCTACGATGATTTTTATCGATTTGTAATCATTTGAAGATCTTGATAGTAATCTATTAACATAATAAGATAATGTACTTTAAAAATTTTCAAACTCTGAAACTTGGAGTATCAGGAAATTCGTAAAAAGTTTATTCGTGCGTCCTAACAATAAAAATCTGCTATTTAAAAAAAGTATAATGTTAATGACTCTCTAAGTGTTTCTGCATTGTATATTTTTATGTATTAGAGAAACGTAGTCGCGTGCCAGTAGCAATGCACAGACTTAATGATAAATGGTATGAATGTACATAAAATGCACGAAATTAATTAGAATCAGTATGTGTAATAGGTCTTGGAGTATCAGTATGTGTAATTCAATTATTGTGTTGTCAAAAATCTGTTTATATGCCTTAAAAAAAGCAATTTATTATACTGATTTTCAAAATAAATCGTAACTACATTGAATCTTATTTATTTTCAGAATGCAATACAGTATTAGAACTGGATTTACGTATATTATAACCCTTAACTATAATATTTAAGAGGTCCTCATAAATGCATTTAATATCTTTTTGTAGTGAAACATGAAGCTTTAAACTGAAGTTTCTATATTTTATGCATAAATCTGGCCCTGAATACAATATAGTAGGCCTACTAGAATTTATGAAAACATGCTATACTTATGAAGAGATAAACTTATGAACTGAAGCTACATTCTTAGAATACCAAGCAAAAATTTTTCTTTCTTTTTCACCCTTTCTATTATAGAATAGAAGAAAATAATAGAAATTAAATATAATATGCATATAGGTCTATATATACACAATATATTTGTCTAATCGTCCATCTAATGTCTACTTGGTGTTTGTCATTCTGTATCTTTCATAAATATTCTTTGATTTGAATGGAATTCAGATATATTACTGGGATTTATTGAGTACGAATTTTGTTGAAAATACAATAGACAAATTCTAAACTTGAAAACATTAAAAAAATCAACATGATCGATTAATTGATTTTTTATTAACTTATTAAATATAATAATAAATCTAAACAACAAAGAGACGTTATCATCAGATAACAGCAATAAATAGAGCAATTTTAAATAAGTTACCAAATATAATGATAGAAAAATTCATAAATGTAACAGTTGATCTTAACAATAGTTCCATCTTATTTTCTTAAAAAATATGCTATCATAACTTTTACCCTATTAATTTATTCTTTTCTCTTCTGATATCATAATTCAACGTTACAATTTAGGCTACAAAAATACATATCAGCACGTCTTTTATTACAAATAACAGATTTCGAAACAATAATTTATAATTTTATACGAAATAAAGGAATTATAGTTTGAATTGTAAAGTGCAATTTGCAATGATTAACGTAGTAGTTCATCGATTTTATTCAATTGTAAAGTTTTAGTGCTAGCAAAACGACTACTATTGTCCTGGCTGTTTCCTCTTATTCATATTTTAACAATAATCAAGTTATATCATTCGGATATTTATTTGTTTTAAACGCAAACATTCATTATCAATTAGAATTGCAAATAATTATCTAAAAGTAAACTAAGTAAACCAAAATCGACGATTTTTCGAAATTTGTATTCTATCTACCAGTAAACTATTGCTTGAATTTTCTTGTTTTATAACGAAAATACTATTCTGAACCTATCTGTTATAACTATTTGATGACCATTCGTCTTAGGGTTATAACGGTACATTCTGAACAGCTCCGGATTTTTTGTGACAGTCCTGATTTTTGATACATTGACCCCATCAGTAAATGTCCCGGAAAACATCCTGGATTTTAAAATCTATCCTATTTTCAAGATGAAAGTTTTTAATTTTTTGAAATTAGCGTGCAAATCGGCTACATTTAGTAGCATTATTTGGAATGCAGTTTCAAAACTGCGTCAAGTCTGTGCTAACACCTGCCACTAGTGATCTACTTTTCAAATTTTTCAATTCTAGGTCAATATGTTATGCCATTTAGACATTACGATTAAATTTAAGAAGCGTGTTATTGTATTAATGCTACTGTTAATTGATAAAGCATTGAATCTGATAAACCAGTGAATATATAGTACAAAAATAAGACATATTAAAACTATAATTCCGGTTGAATTTTTTTTTCCTGTCCCTGATTGGAGTAAGAAAGAAATGGTCAGCCTATATAGCTTGTAATCATATTGTTAAATATTATTTTATTTGTTTCCATAAATTAATATCGATATCATCTGAAGATCGTAACATTTAAAAATTCGTTTTACTGTACAATAATCCACTTTTCGGGGCATAATCGTTGCTTTATTACTTAGCAAAACAATATTATTTAAGTTTTAATATTAAGGATGGTTCTATTTGTATAATGAAGGATATCTAATTTTTAAAAAATATATTTTATCGACGTCATTTTACAGCCTATAGTTGGATCTTATAGTTTTATATCACTTTTCACCTGGAAAGATGTTAACCGTCAAATAACAGACATTAGGTGTCTTACAATACAGCATATGTTTTTATGTAAAGTAAGGAAATTAATAATCAAGAGGCATCACAACAGTGATTCTAAGACAAGCACAGTAGTCACCAACTACTCTTATTACAAGAGTCATTATGGCCAAAATTCAACTCGCTATAACTTTTCTTCTAAGTTAGATATTATTAAACTGACAGTTTTATTCTGGAAAGTATTAAATAAGACATTGAATACCAAAATTTCAGCTTCAAATCCAATTAATAAAAGAACTAGAGTAATTTAAAAATTGCAAACATCGACAAAATAGTGTCGTTTTTCTTCTCCTCTTCCGTAGACATCTCTAGGGTCGCATTATTCAATTGATATCGATGAAATTTGGAATTTAGATATTTCTTAAATTACTTGAGATCCCGTGAAAATTTTAGCACAATCGGGTCAAAATAAAAGGAGGAAATAGAGGATCCATTTTTCGTAAACACCTCTAAACATCGCATTGTTTAATCGCTTTTGGCTAAATTTGGAATATAGGAATATATTGTGTCAATTAAAATTTTGGTCCAGCTGAGTTAAAATTAAAAGGTGAAAAGATGATGATTCTGTTCTCTAGAAATATCTCTATAGAGTCACATCATTCAACCGATTTCGACCAAATTTGATATGTATGTTTATTATTTTAAGTTTACTAAATTTTTCCTCAAAATTCGATTCGATTGGATTAAAAATAAAGAGAGCATTAATGATGTTTTAATATCTTGTTATTAGAATGTCTTTCTCAGAAAATGATTTTTATCTAAAAAATAAATCCTATCCAATCAAAAACATCTAATATGTAAAAGAATAAGCCAAGTACAGTATTAAGAAATTAGAATATTTGTTATAATTTAGATGTGGTTACTTCGGTTGATGCTATCGTTTTTATTTTCTTAAATCGTCAACTAATAATAACTACATCTAAATTCTAACAAATATTCTAATTTCTTAGTACTATACTTGGCTTATTCTTTTATACATTAGATGTTTTTGATTGGATAATAATAATCTCAGAATTAAAATAGTTATTCAGAATTCACCTTCTAAATTACTTTTCAGTTATTAATTTTGTCTTCTAGTAGCGCTTCCTACTTCTTGAAAACAGATAAAATGTTTTTCTCGTTTGACCAGAATTCTGATTCTTTAATTTTCAGAAAAGAAAGAGAATCAGTCTGCTGTCTCTGGAGAAGAAAGTCTATTTGTTTGAGGAAGAAATATTTTATAGTAGCGAAAGAGGATTTACTGATCCATCGCTTGGCCTGGCTATTTTCTTTGGTTATCTAGCTGTATGAGTGCGAACGACGTCATAAAGCTAGCTTACCAAAGTTAAGAGCCTGGGTTAAAAACAACTATAGACCCAACTTCCAGTATCTCGTTTTTCAAAAATTTTCTCTGATTATCAGAAAAAATTAAATACACACTTGCAGACGAGATTTAAGAAAGGGCTGATAGTTAACAAAATTCTATTCTCTTATAAATAAAGCAGAAAATAACGCGCTATTTCCCTTTCATTTCGACGACATGAAACAAAACTCGTTCTTCTACCTGGTAAGTACAATCAAATTCAAGATGTTCTCGATTTATATATACGGATTTGATAAACACGTGTTATCATACTATTACTAATAGCGATATGATATATAGCAACCTAACTGATAATCTTCAGAGATTTCATGAAATATGATCGGATAACTGCATTAATTAAAAAAATGATATCTGTTATTTCAAAATCAGTAATTATATTTATTGATATATTATTGTACTTATTCTGGTTAGTTAATTTTTTTTAATTCGTTGGTAAGACGATCTCCTACCATATTCCCCTATAATCAATTCATATTCGTCGATTAAGACGGCATCAAAATAGTTTCATCTCTTGCGATGGAATCTCTCTGTAAATTCTGTCTGTTTTTCTCAAAGGTAATTAGTTGGCTTTGATCTAAAACCAGTGCCACTATTCGGTAGGATAAAATTTCTAATTTTTGTATTTCTTCCTCCGATATCAGCCTTTTCCTTTCTAAATCTCTATAATTGAACTGGTGATTGACCCATTGGGGTTTTCCTGCCGTTGGTAAAAAATATTTACAACTGAGCCAATACTCTTTCTCTTTTTCCAAAGAATTTTTTCTCTGTAATAATTCCTGGGATGGAAGTGAAAAGAGGGAAGTTTCTGGAGCTCTTCGGGATCCCGACAATCTTCTCTGCAGGTGGCCCTTTTCCCACATCCGATCTTTTTTCTTGCTGGACCAATTGGCTTTAGGTGTGGCTAACAGAACTAATCGCGATGAAACGATCGACTTTTGAGTTGTCTTCTGGAAGACAGGGAAGACAATTAAGCGGGCTTCTCTTCTTTTTTCTTTCCACCTTAAAGAATATAAGATTCGTTTTAATTTGTTTATAATTTTAAAACATAGCTTATTAATGTGTTTATGGCCCACTAATTATTATTAGCAGAAATCAATTTATTTTTTAACACCATTTTTATTAATCGTTTGCTGATTATTGCGTCGGATCATTTCTACTCATATCCGTAGAGGATCAACTGAATTACAGATGACAGGTTCTAGGGCCGGATCTCTCAAAAAATTTTGAGGTATGGGCTAACACGCTTGAGCATTTTTACGCATAAAATCTGAGATGATAGAAAAAAATGTGAGCATTTTTGTATAAGTAAAATTATTATTTTGACTGGTTTACGAATCGCATAAAATGATTTATGAAACATAATGCAAATCATTTTATTTTTTTTAAATAAAAACAAATGCAGAGAAGAAATAAATCTTGTTTTATATTTTTTATTAAGAACTATTTCTTTATTATAATATTTAGAACAAATGAGATGATACTGACAAATATGCACCGAGGCAGTTTACAACATAATACAGTATTTGATTGGAGGACGGTAATAAAATCAGATGATATAAGAGTATTTTCTCTATGTGACTTATCGCTACTTTCCACTTAGAGTGTAATAAGCTGTGAAGCGTTCAACTGTTCCTGGTGGAGAATGAAGTTCAAGAAGCCGAGCCCGGATTCTTCCTGAAAAACTTTAGGAAGTATGAAAAAATTGAACCGGGATCATCCAGAGTGGAAACATAGCACACTTCCATCTGGCCGACAATGAAAGTTACTAATGCTATTGAATAATAGATAAAAAATCAAAATGATTCGTTGTGATGAAAAAATAATGACACAGCTATTTAATAGCAGTATTTTTTGTTTTTAATTAGCTAATTAGTTCTTCTATTTAATCATTTGTATAAGATAATCGTTTTCGTTTTTCTCCGAAAATAATCTGTTAATCAAAGAAAAATAATGAAGTATGACACTTCCACAAGTAAAACTTCTTCTCAATACATAAGAATGAAGTTTCTTAATTTAAAAATTAATAAGGTATCAGAAGGATTATATAAATAAATAGTATAAAAATTGAAATCCAATGACTAATTATAATAAAATTTTTTGTTAGAGGTCAGTCTTTCAGAGTTCTTTTTAAACATTACTTTTCAATTATTTATTAACAATTATTAAAGTAGTAGGTTATTTTAGACTTTTCCATTGTTTGAGATTGACAGAATTTTGGACATTCTAGATTTTCAGATATTATTTAACTATTTTATAATTTTTTATCAGTAGATGTCACCACTTTCGGTTAGAGTATTAAGAGGCAGAGTGAAAAAAGCCCTTTTACAAGTTACTCATCCCTGCGGAGAAATCAGTCAGATTGTGGAAGACGGGGAACAATAGGCTAGGCCTGGATCCTATGAATAAATTTTCCAAGAGATATGATCCGATAACTATACCTGGGTCCTCCAGGATGAAAAGCCGAATGTTTTCGTGTGGCCAATCCGGCCGAGCAATTTTATAATAATACAATTCCAGAAAAAATTACTTACTGCGGTGGCAAGGAACGGAAAGGAGCAGAATCCAAGTTTAAATGGCAAGCAAGTGGCTTATGAACCATTCTCGGACGGGCTAATTCTCGGATGCGTGGGGATAATTTTGATCTACAGCTATCCTTTCCAAAAGTTTGGCTAGTAGCCGCCTTTTGTCCGAATCTGAATTCATCTTCCCGACAATTTTTCCTACGAATAATAAATTCGTGGTTAAGTCTATTATCATCTTTCTTTTATTCCAAATTTATTAATAACGAATCAGGTGACACGTCTTCTATAATGGCAGCCAATAACAAATAATAAAGAAATTCTCATTTATTATTAATAAAAATGAATATTTGAGTCAAACAGAAACTATTTTTTTTGTTTCCTATAAATAAAAAATTTACTCACAGAAAGTTTGTATGTGTTTTGACAATAGACATTCCCAATTTGAAATAAAAATCTTCGGTCTAGTTTTTTACTAAATCATCAGCAAATATAACTGTTTCATAAATTATTGTTTACACTTTTCCATTCACAAAATTACTATCTTATGCTTTTATTCTTCAAAAATAACTGCCGTATTTTTGAACAATTGAAACACAAGAATCTGGTTTCGATTTTATTCATTGTTGTTTGCAATGAGAAAAATAGCGAACAGAAGCATATATTGTTTCTATTCCGCTTTTCATCTTATTGAATATTAAGCGCGGTGAATTCTAATGTACATCACGAGCTGCCAAAACTCCTGGTAGGATCGAATGCCACATGAAATATAGAATTTGACAAGCCGATGAGCGGTAGGCCTACTGATTTGTTTAAAGAAGTTTCTTTAAAAAAATCAGTAAGAGTATGCTGCAGGATTCATTTCCGATCTCAAGGTGTTAAACATGCTTTACAAAGCGATACGCCAACTGCCGAAGTATATCTGTATTTCGTCATATTCTGATTATGATTTATCATCTAATCCTCCTCTCTTTTGTTTTACACTAAATTTCGTTAAAAAATTATTAAGCGGTAGCTATTCCAAATCTCAGCATACCGGATAGTTTTATTTATTTTTCTGGGATTTTTTTTTTTTTTTGCATATTTAATGTCCCTTTCCAATCAGGGAGATTACTAAGGGGCGGAGACAGTTCCAACCACGCGCTGCACCCATACCCATGGAAGGGGGCTGGATGGTGAAGGACGGGGATCGCCGGGCAAGGCCGGGAATCCCGAAAAACCTTTTCAGGAATTACCAGATCCGGGATGCGAAACCAGGTCCTTCTGTGTGCCACGCAGACAGCGTTACGACTTGGCCTCCGGCCGCTCTTTCTGGGTTTTACACCGCTTTCCTACTGTATCAGGTAGGCCGGATGACCACGTAGTAAAATTACGGTTACTACCTTGGAGGATCCGGGTTCAAATCCGGGTCCCATACCTACAGTTTTTCAGAAGAGATCGGGCCCGGTCCGTTGAACCCATCCTTCAAACATCTCGTTGATCACATCATGGATGTTGCCTGTGATGGGGTCTACGAGTAACTGCTGCCAGATATAGAATATCACTCGAACGATATGGAGGCTTAATTAACCTAATCTAACCTACTGTATCAGATATAAATAACACTGTCATTCAAAACAATTAACAGTAGTTTCGGTTTATTTTTATTCAAAAAGAAAATTATCTACAACCAATATTTTGTCAACAAATGACGCCACTTTCCACTCATAAAGGGTGCTTGCGAACCGGGTAAAATCGAAAAGGAACCAAACTTTATAAATAAAGATAGTATCGATAGATAGTTCGATCAGTCGAATATTACGATGTATAATTCAAATATAAACGCTTAATCAACAATCAAATTCGGGATACATTCATGACGTGGAAGAGAAAAACGAGGCGTAAGGCAGTCAGCGCAAACGCTGCGTCAGCATTGGTTGCATAGCAACGCTGGACTACTTGGTTCGAATAAAGTTTTTATAATAAATCAAATTTAAAAAATTGAAAAGGAATAAATCGAATTATTTCGTAAAAGTTTTACCGAAGATTTGTTTGAGAAATACAAATGGAAGTTAATGTTTTTAATATACTTAAGGAGTTAAACATTATCCTCAATGATTTCGGTTTCCCAAATTTGACATCCGAATCAACTCTTGAAGAAAACAACTGACGAAAATTTTATTTGAAAATTTATCAAATATATTATCAGAGTATACATCTGTAGAATGTACAGGTAATATATAGTCTAA
>WUQG02102586.1:0-25684 GCA_011317285.2 Androctonus mauritanicus | reverse complement strand
CGTACAAGTGTCCGCAGTCCGGAAAGCCATTTTGACAGGTTTGGGCAGGTTCATCGCAGGGATAACCCTTAAACGGACCCCCTGCCCGAGTAAACACCCATCCAAGAGCTGAGTAAGCCAAAGACGGGTGAACTCATTTGCACAAGTATACACAAGTGCACCATTGTCCAAGGTATAACCACTGAGCAGAGGAATGGTCTCTCCAGAAGGGATCCCATCCACTCCACTCAGGATCTTCCCCAGAACAAGATTCACATCAGCAGCCACCATCCTAGAGTCCGGATAACCCTCCTTGATGATGGCCAGCCGAAGAGAAGACACAGCCTCCGAATAAGTCCCCGGCAGAGAACTCCGAGGCCTCTTCGAAGGCCCCACCTCCTCAGACGAAGGAGCAGATACTGCACAACTGGCATCCCCACCGTCACCAGAAGCAACAGCAGGGGATCCAGAAGAAGAAGCTAGTTGGGAGGAGCCCCCCGGTAGCAAAGAGCCCCCGGTACCAGCAACCTGCCTCCTAGCCCTCCTCCGCTTTCGCCTAGCCGCTCCAGACAAACGCGCCTTTCGCGGACCAGGTGTACTCCCGGAGGAACCACCAACCACAGGGGAACGCTCCACCGCCCCACCGCCCTGAGGCAAACCAGCAGGCTCGGTACCCTCAACAGAGGTCCCGAGACCACCACCCCCACGAAGAGGCGGAGAAGCGCCCCCCCCACAAACAGTAGAAGTTAGAATATCATCCATAAGAATGATAGACTGGGGGAAAACGAACAGTCACCGCCCGGCTATCCCCCAATCCAGGCGGAAGGCTAATTACGACAGGGTTTCGCCAGGTGCCCTGAAGGGATCGTTAACGACACTGCATTTTTAACTGCCCCAGTGCCACTCAACTCTCAGCACGATGCCTCACACCTTAGTTTGGGCAGGGCGCCCTCTTAGTCTGGCCCCTTACCTTCGACCTGTCCGGCATGGGAGACCCTACCAGTAGCAAAGCTACCGCCGGCATAGCTCTCAGGATCCTCGGAACACGCAAGCTCCCTCACCACTACAAGGTGGAAACGCCATCGAGGGAGCAATTTCTACATATGTATTGATAATTAGCCCCATTTTTCATGCATTAACAACGGCATTAAATAAATAAAAAATCCAAGAAACTAAGCATCCGGCAATACGCCTAGAACCAGTAAATTAACCTCAGCTGAAAACAGTAGTAATATATTTTCCGCCTACTATAGTCCAATCTATCATTTCTTTACTGTTTATCAATCAATCATTTTATATTCATTTTCCATTTATGTACTAGACTTACTTAAGCGTACTCATTTCAGGTTATACAATATTCTCCTCTTGTTCTTTTTGTTCTCCCGAACATTGCACTTCTTTAACAAAAAAATACGTCAGTTTTGTGTCACTTTTCATAATGAATAAACTGGAATTTTCGAATAATAACAAAAAATTCTTGAATTATATCATTATATCTGCATTAATATTAAATATTTATATAATATTTAGGTGGAAACAGGAAAGAAATTTACTTCTTCATTCAAAAACTCTTACTTTTAATTAATTTAATTGTATTTTCCAATAAATAATTTGAGTAAATTTATTGGCAAATATATTTAAATTTTAATTATTACTTTCATTAACTGAATTAATTTGATTTGCATAGAAATTTGATATTCTTATTTAATTAGTATCAAAGCATCTATTACTATATATAGGTCTATATATACAGTATATATATATATTTAAATCATGAATATAAAATAATGTGAATGATAAAATTCCTTTCTGGGTAGTCCTAATAAGTTAATTGGAATCAAATTATCTAAATAATATAAATATTTTATGATTTAAACGGGCATTTCTACATTCACTAAACTAACAAAAATCTATAGATTAATCTTCTATATATTTTTTATAAGTTGAATCTTTATAGAAAAACGATGGATCGAAAAGATTCCTATTTACAGACGTTCTCAATGTCTGTAAACATGAAACAGAAAATGTACATTAATACTTATATTTAAAATTCTACATAGCTTCTTTCAGTTAAAATATCTCTATAATTATCTTTATGGAAATTACTGATTTACATTATCAAAAACATAAAAAATTTACTAATAAATATCCAAATTAATAAAATATTAAATGTACTTTATATAAATGAAAGAAACTTCACGAAAAAAAAATGCATTTTTAGTAACTAAAATAGTTCTTGATTTTATATTAAAAAATAAATATTAAATAAACATAATTTTCTTTATAAATATTTGAACGAGTTCATATCTCTGAGAGAGTCAAAAATATTAGATTTAATTTTTCTAAATTCAGATTTGGTAAAAGTGTGAAATTTGCAATAATAATAATAATAATAATAATAATAATAATAATAAAATCAAACGCAAAGAATTAAATTTAATCCAAACTCATTAAAATTTTTCGATCTTTATTATATAGATTGCTAACATCGAATGAAAAATATAGATGGGTTCTTATCTCACTATTCGTTAGAAGATAGAACTATTAATTTAGATGATAGAAAGTTTAGATATCAAGCTGATCAAAATTAATGGAAAGTTATCAATATTCAATACACGCTTTTGTATAGAAAATGTCTGAAAAATCTATTAAATCTTTTCACTAATATTATTAAAGATCTTTAATTCTGTACGAATACTGTTCAAATCGATTTATTATTCTCTAGAAGTATAAATTTTATATCTTTAAACAGAAAAAAAATCATTTATTTTTCTGTCCGAGATATAAAGAGAATAACTTATAATATTCTCTTTATATTCTTTATAACTGATAATTTTTATCTCTATCCAATTATCTTCTCTTAATAACTTTTCTTTATAGCTTATTTGTTTTATCCAATTCATAATTTAATATTTATTTCTGTATATATTTTATATAAAATTCATATCTATTCATAAATTCTTGATATTATATCTAGTCCAAAACAAAGTATTTATTAAGCACTGATGACTTAATAATTTAAATGGCTAATCGAATGGCAATAACTTATGCAAGTAACTGTTCTTGGATAAACTTTCATGTATTTTTTAAATTTATGGTATAATATGGATTTATAATAATGATTTATTCTTTAATAAAATTTTAAATAAGATTTTCCTATAAATTTAATGTAGTCGTCGTTATCGAGAATAATAATTTATTTAAAATGATTTTAATTTAACAAGAGAAAAAAAAGATTATTCTTTTAGATTTTATCTTCATAATATCAGCAAAAGCAAAGAAAAAAATAATCATGAAAATTAAGTTCATTATAACAAACCTCATAGAAATACTTTTTTAATTATTACGATACAGTATTTATTTTTTGCTATTAAAATTCAAATAATCATTTAAAATTTTATTTTTATTAGAATAAAAGAATACGCCATTTTTATTACTTGATTAAAATTAAAATGATAACCAGGATTGAGAACTTTAAAATTGTTTAAAATAATTCAGATTTATCGATCCAAAATTTGTTGATATTTTATTTTTTTTAAAGAATGATTTAATTTTAAACATTAATTTATATTCATTATGCAAAATTTTCTGATATTAATCATAGGGATTTGATGCGCTTTTCTGGTTCTTTAAACTAATATAATGGATTCGAAATCAGTGATATCAACTATTCTTGACAATTAATTGTGTGATAAAAGATGTTATGATGTTGGCAATCTGCCTGTGATGTTTCGTAATTTCAAGGAAGGTTTTGGTGTTGTCAGCTGAGAAGCAAAGTGATTGATTAAACTCATTAGCACTTTGTCATTCAAATACTTTGTTCACTTTAACGAGAAGAAAATCCATAATACGTTAAGAACAGAATAGCGATGAATTAGAACCAGTTTTTAAAAAATATATTTTAAAAATAAAATAAAAAAATTTATATGTAAAAAGTGAATTGATGAATAAATTATTAAACAACATAAAAATATTTTCTAAGGATTGATTGGGATGATAATAGCGTTTTATTGATAGTAACTTTTTCTTGAAAATTGATTACATAATACACACATTCCAATGCCCATTGTTACCTAATCCATTTTTGTGCATTTACAAGAAAATTTATGACTTTTAAAGTTTTTTAAAGTACTTTTTTTAATTTCTTCTTTTAGTTTACATAGTAATCATCGTGCCTCCCGATACAACCGTGATTATCGATTATTGGAAAGAATAATGATTATTAATTAAATATTATATACAGAAATACATACTAAATAATCATAATTGTAATAAAAATTAAAAATAAATAAAAAAAATATATTTTTTAACATTTTTCTTGGCAATTTTCTTAGCATTTTCGAAAAATGTTTGAAATCTTTAAACATTTTAAACTTTAATATTTAAAGGCTACTAAAATTAATCAAAAATTTAGAAAAATAATTAAACATAAATTTAATTTTAAATAATTAGTTAGTTAATAAAAAAAAAATCCGAAATATTCACCTGATCATCCTTGTTTGTAGTTTGTCAAATTAGATAATTTAAATTATTTAAAATTGATTAGACTGATTGAACTTGTTATATAAACATATTAAATTAAATTTTGCTATTAAATATAAGGTAACTGGCGAAAATTAAGGCATTAAAGTTGAATGAACAGAGAAAGCAGAATCGGCGAGTCACATGTATTTGGCTAAAAGGCAGCAACATCGACGTAGAAATTTCTGAGAGGAAAAACTTCAAATAGTCATTGGACTTCTACAGTAATGAAGCTTGTGTAATGTTGAAAGCTTCTAGAAATTGTCAAAATTTGATTAGCGAGATCAATTTGATTTTGTTGTACTTTCAAAGAATTTTACTTTCTGCTTCTGCTTATCTAATGCTAGTGTCATTATTTAACACTCGTTCAAACAAGTGAGAAACTTCTTTTACCAGTTAATTTCACTAGACAAGTTCATTCAAAATAAATTGGAAAGTAATTTGCATATTAATAAAATGTGATTTATATAATTAACATCATATTTTCACCATCAATAACAACTTCTAAAAATTCGCCTCTTATAATTAACTATAAAATAATTTACGTTTGCAAAGATATTTACTTATAATTTTATAAAAACAAATATTTTCCTAAATACCGCAACAATTAAAACATTTTTTTAGTATTTCAAAAAAATGGCATATTTTTCACATTATTATTAATTAAAAAATATTTTAATATAATAAATTTGATATAAACATAATATTTAAATTTTTGTTGTAACATCCGTTTTTTATCATAGAAATAAAAATTTTTTTGCTTAACTATAAACAAAAAATTATATTTTATACTATTTTATTTAATTATTTAGCTAATTTACGCTATTTATTTTATGATGAATAGCGTACATAAAATAACATTTCTTCTATTACTTGATATAAAAGGTTTCTTTTGTCAACTACGTTTAAATTATCCTATTGCATTAGTAATAATCTAATTCGTTTAAAAATCGATATATTTAGTCTACAGCATTGTGTGCATACTTTATTATATCTCTCTTCACTTTTTAATATCTATCCAGAATTTGTGCATCGAGCATGTGGTATGTAATTATAGAAACTAAGAATACCTGCCAGTAATGATATTTATTGGTCATAAACTTTATAAAAAACAGATACTCTACTAATAACTAAAGTTTTAGTTCTAGAAGTTAATGAAAGTTTGATGAAAGTTATTTATTATCTAATGAATTTATTAGTTACAGAATAAAATATTAATGCAATCATATAATTTGATTCTTAATCTAGTTACGTACGATCAATGAAATACTATACTTGCGCTCTCTTGTTTTATATACATACATACATATATATTTAATATATATATATACTCAAATTAATTAATAATTTTTCGTGCATTCATATTAAAAATTTAGAATATAAAGTATCCTAAATTTTTAGTGCTATTAATGTCTAATTGAATGATAATGCGTTAAATAATGAACTAAATTCGTATAATTCTTAAATTTTCGTATTATATTTCTCAAAATTAATAAATGCTCGATATAAAACGTCGTGCAATTTTGTGCCGTATTAATGAAATGATTGTAGTGAGTACATTTTGCAGTAATTATAGATGTCGAACAAAATAAAATAGAGCGAGGCAACTGCTGTTTAACTGAACAGATTTTAATGATTTAAATTTTCGATAAATAATTAAAGATGCTATCTGAAGAGATTAGAGTTTATAAGAATAATCGGTTAATTTAATCGAGAAATTATTTAAAATAAGAATTATATTTTCGCTTGATTTTTGTTAATTATGCATTTTAAAGATTTCGTCATAAAAAGTGAATAATCTCACTTAGAAAATTAATTAAACGTGTATAAAAAATGAAATTAAATTCATTTATTGTTTTAATAAGAAAGAAAAACACAATGTTTTCTTGGTCTTCACAGCAGACAATTTGAATATTTTTCCTGTAGTTAGTTCTTTAAAAGCTTAAGTTCTCACACCTGTAATAACTTAAGGCAATTTTTCGTACAGGAAAATACAAAGTGTTGTCAGGTGAACTTTTCCAAAGCTTTAATTATTAGCAGTTTAAATATCATTTTGAAAAGGTCAAATATCATTCTTCATCTTCGCTTAAGGTGAATGACCTAACTTTGGCAAAAACATATACCTAGCTTCTTTTCCATTTAAGTCCGTTTAATTATGTAGGCCCATGTCGTTCTTAAATATATATTGATTATGGATATAAACCTGTAATTTCCTGATTAGTTTTTATAACGCATCTCTCATCCATCACTGTAATAAATAATTTACAGGTTGTTTAAGCTTTTATTTTTCGTTTTTATTCTGTCGAGAAATATTTGTGTCATTCGAATTATGCACTTACGAAATACTGAAACTGGCCTTAAAATTTATTTTCAGCTTATTTTATATATATATATATATTCTAGTTGTCAATAATAAAATGAAAATAAATATTAATTTATAATAACTGGTTATGTTAATTAAGTTAAGATTCATTACGCATTTATAATTAAGCTTTTCACGTTTTAAAATTTGTTTATAATCTTATTTTTTATAGTCATCTTCATGTTTTATTGATTTTTCAAGATTATTATTTTAATATATATTTTACAAGTAAGATAAGTATTTTATTTTATCTACCATGATGGCTCTGTGATCCACTGTTTCAAAATTAGTTATTTCTAGCGTTGGATTATTAATTTATGCAGAAATTTAGGTTAATTATTAAGGACAATTATAAATAGAGCATTATCCAACATAAATTTTGAATCTAGTATACTTAAGATATTTATGTAGAATTTTTTTATGTTCAAAATTATAATTCAAGGTCAATTTCTTTAACCAGGTTCAGATCATTTTTTCTAACATATTTTATTAAGATATGTATTAAAGACGACATTTTTATTTTTTATGGACAATAGTTGTTGCTCTTTTTAGCTGAAAAAATAAGTTCTGTTTCTTTCTAGACGATGAGAATAGTTTAGATTCACTGTTTCTGAGAAGTCTCTGAAGTGAAGATCGTTTAATATACTTTATGGATATCTTATGAAATTTTAAAATGATTTCTACCTTATATCTATTGCAATTTTTTATAGATTTTTTCTTTGATAAATTTTCTCGAATGTATACAATATATATCAGAAGAATAGTTGTTGAATTGCAACTATTTTATATATTTTAGAATGTTTCTGAGTCACATCCAGAGAAAAGTCGGCGTCCTTATGATTCGATAATTTTATTCAAATATATTCATTTTCTTTAAAAAATCTAGGAATAGTCTAAGTCTTTCAAAATTAAGAGTAGAATTGGTGGCTCGAGTCAGTTCGATCCTGAAAGTTGGAGTTTTCTTGTAAATAAATAAAGGACCGAAACTCGAGTTTTTTCTTAAATAAGCTTGAACTTCAGTCTTTTAAAAGTTCTTTAAATTAGTCCCTTTAAGAGAATTTTCAAAATAGTAAACATTATTTACTGAGCCACAGAAAATTATTTCTCGAAACGCAAACGCCAAAGTAATGATTACGAAATGATGCAGCCCTTTCCGTTTACTCTCGCGATTTAATGTTTATTTTTAATAAATTAGAAGTTTATTCTTGTAATTTGTAAACAATCACGGGTCGACCACATCTATTATACACTCTAAGGTTGCATGATATCAAACCAGTTTCCAAATATAGTAAAATCCGGTATTCTAGAAACAGGAAAAATAAAATAATTCCAGTTAAATTCCGTATAATGCACAATCGAAGGTTCTTATTTGTAATCTCTTGTTAGGTGAAGATCAATTTACAATCTTTGCAATTATGTGGAACACATTTTTATAGAGTGCTGTTATTTTATTGTCAAACGTTTATGGCATTTTAATCGTTTTGTTTTAATCATTTAAACCTTATAGGCAAGAATTTTTATGGCTTTTCTTACCAAAAAATGCAGATAGTATGATGTTTTACGCAAATGTAATGTAATATTACGTAGTTTTCTTTTTACTTTCACTTAATTTTACATAAGTCATCATTTTTTACACTATTTTTATTATTTAACTTTTACAGTTTTTTTTTTTTTTTTTTGATGGAATTGATGATATTCGATTGAGATGTTATTCGTTATTTTATGTGGTTTTATCATGCATTCTTTTATTTTTTTGAATAATATTGATTGTTATATGTTAGTCTTTATTGCCTTTTTTACCAATGTCTATTAAATCAGTTATTATTTTATAATCATTGTATTTGATGTAATTTGGTCAGATGATCCAAATATTCCGAAATAAAAATAAAGTACAAACTTATGATTTACGGCCGTAGTTAAGTTGACTGGTGATTAATGTATTTTCAAGTGTACCGAACTCGATCTATCCCAAACTTTTCCTTAGTTTCAACTCGTCAGCTCGAATTTCAGCATCTCTACAATTAAGAGATTAAATATCTTTTATTATGGTCATGTTTACATGTTTCTTTAGCGATTTTAATAAAATTTAATGATTTATATCGTCAGGCACAGACATTCTGAAAATCGTGATCTGAAATTATATAATTAAATTAGTAATACGATACATTTCTAGTAATTACAAAGAAAAATAAGACGAAATTACAATAAAACTTATATATAAAGTATTAACTTCAAAAATAGTTTTTATCTTAATAGTTTTATTACTGAGAGACTGGTATTAAATAATTTATTGGATTCTAATTTAAATTTTAGGCAACATATTGATTTTTCAAAACAATAAATAGAGTGAAAAAATGTTTTTATAGTTTATTACAATCGTATAATTAGAATTTTCGAGCATTTATGCAAGAATCTCCGATTTATAATCATTTTTATTGTAACTAAATTCAAATCGATGATTATCCAATTTTTCTTTCTTTAAGTTATATCTTCTAGTCCTCGATTTGAAAATCGAGATTTAAGTACATCTTTTAGCGACAACTTATCTACTTAAAGAACCACTCCCATGATCATCTCTAGATTTTCTTTCTGTAGTTTAAGATAGAACCATGAACACTTTACTTGATTGCACGCATTGTTATATGGTAGCCACATTTTGAACAATAAAAATGAAAAATATGATTAGAATGGCAAAATATAATAAAAATGAGAGATATAATATTAGTAAAAACATTAATAATCAAACACGAAAAAGTCAGAAAATATTTAGATAAATAATGAAAAATTAGATTATTTAGACATTTAAATGCCGCTGAATCTGCATGAGCAATATGAGACGTCACTTCAATAAGGAGCATATTATGAAAGAGTTACCTTCTGTTGACCTCTATGATAATGGATGAAGATTATCAGGGCGGTTTCGGACCTTTCTTCTTAAAGGAATGAAATTCATGCGAAAGTTGATGGTTGCAGTTCAGATGCTACCAAATCTCTTCAGATAGCGGGTAACTAGCTGGATGACGTTAAAGACAAAAAAAAATTATAAAAAAGTCTCGTGACCAAACTATTAGAGGAATTTATGACTTATCACATAATTCTATGAATAGTTAGCTTGAAAGACTGATCGATAAGACGCTATATTCTCTTCAGACCTATATGAGCTTCTCAAGAACCAAACTGATTAACTCCTTTTTTTGTAAATTTCTTAATTTTATCACCGAGCACATGATTAGCGTAAATAGGCCTATGTACTTGAGTATTAAAGCAGAAATTTGCAAAACTGGAATTAATTAATTTGGCTTCTAAGAGGCTCATATGTTATATCTAACTCTCAATGTTATATAGGGATAACACAGAATATGTTCTTATCAATCAATCTTTTCATTTGGTTATGAATCGAATTTCATGACAAAGTTCTTTTCTTATCTTTCATGTTTGATCAATCGATTTTTTCATAAATCTTGTCCTTGACTTTTTCACGCTTAATCATTGATGCTTTTTGCTAAAAGTTAGACTTATATTTCTTCTCTTTAATTTTTTATCCTTCTCAGATCTCGTTTTATTTTTATTGTCTCGTAAAAATATTTCCTCATTAATTATTAACATGTATCAAATTTAAAACATAAAATGAAGACTACTATTTCTGTATAAACAGTAAGTTAAAATATTTAATAATTTCTATTATTATTATTAGATATTTAAAAAAATCTGGTAGTAAACAATGACATATTTGCATGAAACGAATAAATAATAAGCTAAAAAATCAGCAGACCTCTGATTGGTTGACATTTAGTCGCATTTGAGGAGGGAACACAAATACCAATGAGCACTGAAACGTCCATCAGAGAATCTAGTCTGGACATATTGGCGATTGCGAGTGAACATTAGTAATGACTATCTACCAATGTTGGTACATCAAAAGCAAAATGCTTGTTCGAGATCATACGTGCTCCCATAGTCTAGACACGAACAAATAGTGAATTTGTCGTAAATAATGGAGTGGCCAGGTGACGTTACTTCACTATCTAGAGAGAACATTCAGGAAAATGGATCATGAACGAACAACGTTACAAAAATTACGAAGATCTCAAACATCTGTTGGTTAGAAACCATTTTAGATCATTCCCGTTCGTCGTCATTTATAGGTCCAGTTTGATGTAGTCGGCATCTTCTTAATAGTCATTGTAGTAAATTTCTAAAGAGCTTTAATTTATTTTATATAAATATTTACTGATATTTAATCTATATAATTATATTTTAATTATAAATTTACTATTTGCATAGATCTATTACGTAATCGCTAAATATAGCATTCTTTTCTGGAAACTTTTCCATATTGATTTACTTTTTTTTGGTACTGATTTTGGTACTGATTTTTAGATCGATAGAGCAAAATAAGACGAAATAATTTTTTCTCCTGTTAAACTCATTTTTAAAGATTTTTGGCTTATATTCTCTAGAGAACTAGGTTCGGTGTAATGGAAAATGATTCCACGAAACCATCATACTGCTGATGCTGGATGTGAACTGGCTAATGTTATTTTGATGTTTTAAATACATATACTGTACAGTAATCTATTTCAAACTACAGAAAGAAATTCGGTTTTCTTGAACATTTTCTGTTGTTTGTTTACTTTCTTGGCTTTACTTATAAAAAGATCATTAGTTGAATAAAATTATTCTTGCTTTTTATTTATCCGGATGTTTTTCGAAAATTTGAAATATCGATTTTTATCTAAGCAAGATTGGATTAAGATAACAGGCATTTTTTCAAAAGTCGAATTCAGGTGTTGAATAATTCTGAATAGCTTCTAAAACTGTATTTCTATAGTTTCGTTCTTTATTTAATATTTTAGCTTATATTTCTCTATAAGGAAAATGGGACTTATAAGATTATTATTACTCTATTTATCTGTTTGTCCTTATTAATAACGTTTGAACTAATCTATAAATTTAATATTCTGCCAGTAAAACTCTTTAACATCATTTTTTAACCTTATAATTTCAATTATTTTTCAAATGGTGTTCAAACTTTTCAGATTTTTCTAAAAATCTTTTAAAGTAATTAATAAATTTCTATAAAATTCAATAAAGAAGGCGTGCCATAGAAAATGACCTTATGCTATATTTTTTTAATTCCATATTTTCATATTTCCATATTTTATATATTTTTTTAATTCCATATTTTCAATTGTATCAAAATAGAGATAGATCGATCCTATGTAAATAAAATAAATGAATTAGATGTCGCTAAAATTCTTGTCGGAATATGTTTATGTATGTATGCTTATTATGAGTATTTTTGTATATTGTTTATGGCATACTGTTTATTATACGCGCATTGTACTGTTTACTGTATATTGTTACGCATATATATTTATGAAAGATGTATATTTAAACATCATTGATGAAGCTATTGAATACTCAGGTTTACTACATTTTAATAATATCAAATCACTTGTATGGCTTGGATTAAACTAATAATTGTTAGAAAAACTAATGATTGATTAAAGTCATCTTGAACACACAATCGATACCAAAACAATTTCGAGTAGCTTTCTTTATAAATTTATTCAAAAGATACAATACCATATTTACTCGCATACTTTTGCTTCACCTAATTCCCCCATAATTTAGAAAGTGAAATTAAAGAAAAAGATCGTATGATTTTTCTATCTCGATTCGACCCATAAATACTTGGAAGAAAAATTTTGCACTTTCGATTCTCGACAGAAATGTTATTCAAATAGCTAGTTACAAAAAAACCGAAACAAAACTCACCAAGGCAATCAGCGTATCTCGAAGTCATCACTTTTAAAATACATATATAAATTTTTAATCAAAATAAATTTATTTTCTTGTGGATTGGACTAAAATATTTTAGGAAGAGACTGATCTCTCTACAAATTAAAAATAAAATATAATAGTTTTCAAGTTATAAAAGTTTATTACTTTTGATCTAAAGAATTTCCGTTCTCTCACTTCAGATATCGATACTATTCTTTTTAGTTAAATGAACTGATACTTCATTTCCTTAGAAATTAATTATCATCTAATTTGAATAATAATTATTTTATAACGCAATTTTTAATTATAATGTTTAGCTATACTGTATATGTATTTTAATTTCTTTCGATCGAGAAATTTTCCAATTTTTTTCTGATGAAAGTAATTTTATATATTTTACTATAGAATGCTTTTATATCTATAAAAGAACGGCAATAAAATTAAGATTGGAAAAAATTTTCCTCTTAATTTTAAATAATAAAATCAGGCATGGCTTTTACGCCAATCTGTGCTAAATTATATGTGAACACAATCGGAACCAGAAAGACAGGTGTTCTTGCAAAATTCTTCGAAAAATGCCTTTTTCATTCTTTTATTTTTAGCTGTAATTATTTGATCCGATTTTAATAGATTTTTACAGAAAAAGCCGAGAAAATACATTTTATCAGACAAATTAAAATTTAACGCATTAGTGAATATTTCATTATTCTGGTCATTTATTCGACTAAAAAAAAAATGTTATTTATGCCTGTAGACTTATAATAGTTTCTTAATTTTGCAAATTTCCCTCAACTTTCTAATTTCTATCTAGAAAAATTAATGGATTTGTTTAATTTTTGTGAATATTTTAATGTTTTAAATTTGAACAAATGAATTATCTCTATTATTTCCTATCCTATTATAATAATTATTAATCTGTACATGGTTTAATAACATTCTTTTTTATTTATTTATAATGCGCTCAATTTTTTTTTATTTTATTTGATACCCGATGTTTTTAATTCATAATCTTATAGAACGTTTAATTCAGCTATTCTCGAATGAGGCCACGAAAGAATTTTAGGGAGGCTACAAGAAAAAATTTCGTGTGTAAGTGGTAAAAAGAGTTGAAAGTAACGGTGGATATAGCTTCTATCAGATTCCTAAATATTGTATTTGTACAACTATTTTGTTTAGATTAAATTAAAAGAAGTCATCCGTAAAATATTGTTTATAATAAAATGATTATGATTTTACTAATCCAAATCTGCAAATATTATTTAGTCAACACTCAGCCATCAGAGAAATAGTCAACACTCATAATTGGTTATCCAGACGGTTGAAAAAATGATTTTAATGGGGTAGGCTTATATCTTTATGAAAATCTGAAGGTATAATATCCGGAATTGGACACACTTCTTTAGATGGCATGAAATGTTTTCTCAAGAATTGGTGACTTATTGCATTAAGGGAAAATCAGTGTGGCCATCAACAACTTCTCGTGATCACATACGCGGCCACAAAATTTTTCCTTGAAAACCTCTGATTTAACTTTTATATATATATTAATGAAATTTATTTAACCTTTCAAGTAATTCGTTAGTAAATAGCTGTAGTTTGAATATCATTAGATGCGTTATATATGTTATAGTTATCAATCGATCTGCGCTATCAATCCATTGTTTGCGCTACTAACAGATTCTAACGATAGATCTATTGGTAACGCAGCGCAATCGATTGATAGCGCAAACTAGGCCCATATGTATGTGTGTGTATTATATATATATGGTATTATTCAATGTAATGTATATATTAAATTTAATTTATTAGAGATACATACTTCTTCATTTATTAACATTTTTCTAATAACTGTATAATAAGTGTCGTGTAATTTAAAAGAATTTATCTTAATTCAATATATTTTCTTTTTTCTAGAATTTCACATAAGGAAATTTTTATCATTATGTGTTTTTATATTTAATTTTTAATATAAATTTCTTATTTGCTATTAAATTGCTTAGTAAAATTTCTTATATTTCTATTTATAAACTTATCGTTAAGTTGACTTCGATTCTCAATCGACGAAACATTAAAAAGTGAAATCAATATAACCAGCTTAATTATAAAAATCATACGTGTTAAATCAGTTTTTTGCAAAACGTATAGAAAACTATATAATTACAATTACTAAAATAGGATCTTGTATCTTTTAAATAACATAGAATCTGATTCACAATTATCATCTAAAAAAATGTGAACTCAGAAATCTGAAAAACTATAACAAGAATATTAGGTTTCTAAAAATTGAATTATAATTTATTAAAAGTTGTACTTGAAGATAATATTTTTTTATTTAACAGAATCAGCGGAAGAGCTTCCTCATCAAATTTTAAGACATTTTTATCAACACTTTTGCTGAAGTAAAAATATTATCATCTTCGAATAGATTATTTATCAAACTGTAAACCGAAATCCCTGCTTTGCTCAAATATTTTCAGCTCACATTTTCTCTTATTTAAGAAAAAAAGCACGAGACTGTTTTCGAATCCAAAAATTCAGAAGAAAATATTTCGTAGTTTAAAAACAAAAAAAAAAAAAAAAAAGAATAGTTTTGAAATTAACAACAAAGTATCTTTAAATTGAAAATAATATAATACCGTATTATTATTATTTGAAAAATTCAGGTTCTTCAAATTGAACTCTCAGTATATTACCCGATAAAAGAATCGTTGAATTTGATTTTAAATTTGATAAAAATGAATAATGATTTTAAAATTGCCATCGAAATATCTTTTAAAACGCTATATACCATCCGATATTCTACGACAGTAATTTACCTCCTAAATTATTAGCCTAACTGAAATTGGACCAAATCTTAAACCTTATCGGATAAGAGAAGATATATTTGATACACAACACGAATAAAAAATCTTATACTATGCTGGCAGAATGAAGAACACCAAAAGCCTGATGAAAATGGGGGCAGAGAGATAAGGAATAATAACTATTTAATTTTAAATGATGCAATTATTGTACTTTTTTAATGACTCGTAATCCAAAAATTTCCAAAATATGATCTGATTTTGATTATATTTATCACTGCAATTTTTATGATCGTTTGGTCTCTTACCAATTTTTTATGAAAGTATCCTTATTTTTTTGTGATATTTATACCTATCTTTTATTAAAGATATAGGATTGTTTAAGCAGAATTCGTGTTGACTATTTTCTCTATTCAAAAAGAATAAAGTAATGTATTGATCTGCAAGTTTATTTTTGTAAGTGAAGGCGTTAGACTGAGTTACTGTATTTGATACTGATGAAAGAAATTTATGAAGTTCTAGCTATTAATATTTCAAACATCAATTCTCTTAATATTTGTATGAAGTTGTATTTAATGATTAATATATTATGTTAGGAATACAATTTCAGATTTTTTTTAAATAAACTATCGCCACATAAAAGCATTTTTGAATGATTTTATTAAATTTGCCATTTCATTTTATCTGTTTCTTTATCATTCTTCGATATTTTGTTTTATTCAATAAGTTCGAAAACAATTTCGTACTATTTTTGTATCTTTCTGAATTCCATCTAAAATAATCCAAAACCAATTTTGTTTCTATATTTTATTGAATCGTTATATTACGTTCGTAATATGTGTTTTGCTAAAATGTTTAATTTTCTTCTCATTTTCTTAAAAATCATTAAAAAATATTTAGTTTTTCTATATTTGTTGGCTAAATAATTTTCTTAACTTCTCTCTAAATTAAATTTTATCTTTATTTCCGAAAAGTTTATAAAAATTACTGCATTACTCGTTTAATTATAACTGAATCACTGTTTTTTCTTCTATCAATCGTTTTTTAATCTTAATTTAAATTTTTATACCATTATATTCTCAGATAAAATTTTATAACTTTCGGCTTTTAAAGTTATTATTATTATTATTTCGAAATGAAACTGCTTTTTAGATTCATTTTAGCATTCTAAACTCATAAAGATGGAGAATACGACGAAATTCGATATTATACATCTGTACTAAATTTTATCAAAATAGCTTGATCTTTTTATCTAATTCGTATAAAATCAAATTTTCTCAATACTTTAAAGTGAACATCTGGCAGATAAAATTGATTTACGGCATTTTTGCAATACAAATATTATCATAAGTGACTTCCATTCGCTTTAATTGATTTTAAGGGCCACTTCATAAAATACACTTTCTAGACACATAATTCACTTATCACTAGAAATTTGTTTCTTTCAAAGAAACATTTTTATCTTGTTAGGTGTAAAGAAATGTTTGTATTCATTTTTAATGAATATAAATGGATTTCTAAAATCTAATTAATTTATTATTTCACTTATATAAATTTTGTCCGATATTTTTATTTAATATTAATTTTCTTTTATAAAACTTGTTACTTTTTTACCGATTTATGTAATTAATAATATCATATATGAAAATAAATTTCTAAAATTTTGTTATTCTAAAATCCATTGTGTCTAAAATTCATGCAGCTTTTAAGATCATAAAATAATAAAATATTTTAAACTATAAATTTTTAATTCTAATATAAATTTTAAACTATAAATATTTGTGTCTGATTTTTAAAAGTTTGAAATCTGATGAAAATTAATTCTTTTTTTTCTTATGGTCCAAAGAATTGTTTGTTTTCTACCAATATAACCTTATGTATTAAAACTGTTATATCACTGCAAAATGTACTTTATACAATTTTAATAATATATTTAATATATCTTTTTTATTACAGTTTATTAAAACTCCAATGTTAAATTCTAAGCCAGAAAATATCATGTTTGAAAATTAATTTATATAATTAGTAGTATAAAATAACATATAAGTTTTCTTTTAATCTCCAATAGAATGTCAACATCTCTTCTTGTTTAATGAAAAGTCTATATTACCAGAATATCAAATTATTACAGA
Organism: Androctonus mauritanicus; assembly: GCA_011317285.2. Classification (NCBI taxonomy): domain Eukaryota; kingdom Metazoa; phylum Arthropoda; class Arachnida; order Scorpiones; family Buthidae; genus Androctonus; species Androctonus mauritanicus. The sequence goes on along the minus strand of WUQG02102586.1, from coordinate 8,102 downwards.
AACAATTATAATTGATTAAAATTTTAAATAAATTGTAGCATCTACTGCAATTGTAGAACTTGTACAATTTATACAATTTAATTTTATTTAACAACAGTATAATTTAATTAATTATACGTAACAATTTGTACAATTTAATTTTTATTAATTGTGTTTGTTCGAAATTATCTAAAATTTATATTAATGTTTAAATATAATGATTGCATTGGATTTTTCTTAAATTATTTATATAGACTGTAAAATAAAAAGTAATTACTGAATATATAAGCAGTATATATATCATTAATAGATGTCTGATGAACGTCATATAATCTCTCTTGAATATATTGTATTTTTATTTTATAATCATTTGATCTGCAATTCTAATCCATATAAAATTAAATATATTAAAGAAATTTAGATTTAATCAAAAAATAATAAATCTGAAACAAGTAATACTTTGCATGTGATATATCTGCTAAGTATTGAAAATAATTCAACATAAATTTTGTAATTCATAGCAGTAAAAAAAAACAAGAAAACTAAAATTGAAAAATTTTCGTTTTTTTTTTTTTTAATTTTTAATTCAACAAACTTGAAACGGAAAACAATATTTAAAATATTTTAACTTTTCAGTTTCTGTCCAGCGTTTCGATTGTAATTTATCCAATGAGAAAGCGTATTTTAATGACATAGCACACTAGTCTTTTCGAAATTTGAAAAATACATCAGACAGGAATCTCCTTAACTTAAATTTCTTTATAGAAGTCTAACATTGTAAAGGATTTAACTGTTTTCAAATATTTTTCGTATCCAAAATCGATATTTCCATTTGCAATATTTTCTTTAAGCTTGACGCAATTAACAAAGAAGTTGCTGCCGATAAGAAAATACAAACGATTATTGAAGTCGTCCATTGTTATATTAAAAATTTATTCTACAAATGGAGAATTTAAATATTGTTTGAGATTTTTCTGTTATAGTAAAACACATAAATCGGATTTAAAAAAACCGGATTCTTTTATTTTTTTGCTTCAATTTTCAGATAATAGGATTTCACTTTTCGAGACGTAATACAAAGTATAGAGATAAAATATAAATTATTTCTTATCTTTAGTTATAAAGTTTATTACTGTCCAAATTAAAGAATCACTTAACACTCAACTAAAAAAATTATAGGCTATCTAATAAGCTATTCTTTTTATATAAAATAAATTTTTTTGAATTAATATTCACTGATTCTTAAATATTAATTATATCGAAATAAATAAGTATGTATTTATTTATTAAGAATAATAAGCTACACTTATGAGAAATTTAAACCTGAATTAAGTAAACTCAAAGATGCACGACTTTATAAAGAGGAAGATGAGTATTAATATTGAAAAAATCATAATAAAATTTAAAATAGTAGATATGTCGACCAGCTATTTATGAGATATTTAAGAGGAAAATAAGAATTTATTGAGTCAAGAATGATTATTTATTTTCTAAACTTTCTGCAAATGTTTTTTGGGATTCGGTTAGTGTGTCATAAAAGAAACATTAAGACTGTTTTGAATGGAGCGACTGCAACCGATTTTTTTGTTGTGAGTAATCATAATATGCGTGGAATTCTTCCGATTTCTCCCGTTGGATAAACCTACGCATGTTTGTGATGTGGAATATTGGTCGCGAGTCTATCGTAAAGTTGTTCCAACGAGGCAAATCAAAGTGATTTCGTGCATACTAGGATCGCTTATACAAAAGTCGATTGAGATTGCTTCCGTGTAAACTCGTCTTTATACAGTATATATCTTGCGTAGACAATCAGATGAGATACTGTGTATCTAAAACCCAGCTTCAATCAAAAGGAAGTCAATAAAAAAGTAAAAACTGTTTATCTGATGCATTTAAATGATTTATTTACAAGAGTAGAAAAACATCGATAATTCTCCATTGTAGATTAATTTATCATTATTATAAAAGTAAACATGTTAATTGAATGACCATATATTATCTGTTATTTCTAGATGTCATTATTAAACTATTTATTTATTATTAATAAATATTGTTTCAAAATAATTTTTATATAATTTGCTGAATTAATGGCTTTTCATTTTAAATATATTATTATAGTTACTTCTGTATATAAAAAAATATCTGATTTTAACTTAACTGATATCGATACAATAGTCAATACTGATTAAACTTTGTTTCACTGCATCTTATCTGTTTTTTAATAATTCAACAGATAAATTGTTAGCTACTATAGTAAATATAGTAATAAAAATATCTCACCTGGATCTAATGTAATCAGCACCATTATATTATTCTCGTAATAATATTAATGATAGAAACCAATATATGCACTTTAATCATTTTTTATTTCGATAATCTTTTAAATAATAATTAATAAAAGGTCACTATCAATATTTACATCTATAAATTATAGATAATGTAGCCTTTTTCTAGACTTCATGTCTGCGTGTTTTATAAATTATTTATGATGAGATGATATCTTTGATGATACCTTCTATTATATCTTAACGTGATATATATTTTATCCCTTTCATATCTAAATACAGTGTGTTTATAATATGAATTATTTTTATTTTCGGTTATTTTTTATGGTTATGTATATCTTTATATAATTTTTAGAATTTGATCGTATGTTTTCTTTCATATGATAATTCATGTTTAATATATTTCAATTAAATTTCCTTCATATCGAGACACAATATATAGATAACTATAGATTTTTCTCATAGATTCAATTATAAATTATTTTTAGTATAAATTTAACAGTCTCCATATTTTTCTAAATTACTGTGTAGTATCTTAAATATATGAAATCCAAATTTCAGATTTATTTAAAAACTCTCTATCGATAATTAGAAATCACTTAATTTTTTTTAATTCTGCTTTGCTGAATGAAGTTCGTTTACATAAACTGTGGTATGTATTCCGAACAGCTGAAATATTTCTTATACAGTATATCCAATCAAGAACATCTAATATGTACAAACTAAACCAAATATGGTACTAAGAATTAGGATATTTATTACAATTTGAATGCAGCTATTTTGAGTGACGTTATGGCTTTACTTTCTTAACATTAACAACATAAGAAGCATCTATATAATAAATTTGATCGAAATCAGTTGAACATACGGTTTATATGAAATGTTCACTATGAAAGGACTCTTTACTCCTTTTATTTTGATCCTATTGGGCTGAAATTTTTAGATAGTTTTAAATATTGTAATTATATAAAAAATACCAGATTTTGTAAAAATCGATTGAACGGTGTGACATATAGAGTCATTTCTAGAGAAGAGAGTGTCTCTCATTCAATTATCTCTGATACATATATACATTAATTTTAGCCAGATTGGACCAAAATTTTTAGATTTTAATTGAGCTATGGATTCGCGGTTGGGGCACGTACTCCTCTGTCGTTTGGAGAAAACAAAGAAACAAATATGCAGCAATCGTTTAAATCAACGGTTCAATTAGTTAAGAACTGTGGACGCCTCTTTTCTTAAGGTAAGCCACCAACATCTAAATTGATTTCATGGACCCACCAAGTTCAACGGACCACCAAACAAGAAAACTGGTTTAAATTATTTGTATAATCATTTATGTTATGTCGCCCCTGTCATTTTTTTATGAATCCGCTACTAGTTATATACAGCTATGTTCCAAATTTTATCCAAAGCCATTGAATAATGCGAGTGTAATGATTACGGAGGAAAGGATGCTATCCCCCCTTGTTTTGATCCCATTGTGTTGGAATTTTGAGAGGACATCAGCAATCTAAAAAATATCTATATGCCAAATTTTATCGATATCAGTTGAACGATGCATGAATTATCTGTGGAAGAGGAGGAGGAGAAGACAGAAAAGGAGTGAAAGAACGACGCTTTATTGTCAATTTTTGTTATATTCAAACTGCTTCTTTTATTCATTTGATTTGAAGCTTCAAATTTGGCAAACGTAATTGAAAATACTTTTGTCAGGTATAATTTTCAGATTAAATATATATAAGTTATAACTTATAATAACGAAAATTACAGAGAGTCGAATTTCGGCCGAAATTATTCCTGTATTAAGAGATCAATAACTATTGTACTCGGCTTAGAGCCACTACCGTGTCTCTAGATTCTTCATTGATTTAATGCGTTCTATAACACATTGAATGAAGGATTAAAATAATTAGTTATATTTGTTAAACGATGGTCGAAATCGCATCAATAGGATATAAACATTTTTGCACTGATAATTTTGAATACTAATAGGTATAAAAACTGATTTTTAGCAATTATTAAGTTCTAGTTTCAAACATTTATTATTATTATTTTATAACAAATATTGACAAATTATTATTTTGTATTTTTGTTTACAGGTATCTCAATAAGTTTATTAATCATCTTTAGTGATTTTATAGCCATAATCAACCGTGACCGATATAAAATCTTGTCGAATTTCTTCAAGATCGTTTCTAGTTAATGTTTTTTATTGATATATAGGCTATGTTTGTCTTCTATTTATATATTGAAACAATGTAAGTTATTAACGTTTTCTTCAACCTCATTAGACTTTGTAGCCATGTATATTAATGAATTTTTTTATTAATATCTTAAGATTGTATTTAATGGTATTATTTAAGTTATTCAGAGATTATTTTAATTGATAGAGTTTGAAGGCATTGGTATGATATCCTACCAACAAAAAGTACTTTTGATACGACGTTTCGAATACAAATACAGTATCACAATATCACTTTATTTTATGATAAATGAATGCATACAATCATTATGGCAATAATGATATATTTTTCGCCATTTAGCTTTTTCAAATTTTATCAATGATTAATGATATTTATTTAACGATGAGAATATTAAAATTTATCCTTGAAATCATTATTTATCTTTGTAAAAATCCAAAAAACAAACATTAATTTAACCAACGCAACAATATTGACCTAAATTTTAATACTTGTATTACTGTCGCTGCATTTTCGTGCCAGATAAATTTTGCTTAAACTAATGAAATTCTTATAATGTAGATGAAAATATTATTTATATGGCTGATCAATATATACACACATAAATTATTTATAATAAATAAGTATAATATAGATTTATGAGGATTAAATAAAAAATTCAAATTTAAATTAGATACTGAATTTATTTTTTTAAATATTCAAATTTTATTTATTTAATATATAAATCTATAAAACATAAAAATAGATAAAAATTTTAATTAAATAATTCATAATGCTGTATATTTGTTAATTTATATCCATAACAACATTTTTAAAGTTAAAAAACTTAATTATGTATTGTATTTTAGATAATTTATTTGTTGTCGGATATGTAAAATTACACATTTTCTTTAATTTCAATAATTAAAGATTGTCTCGCTTTACCGTTTTCTAAAAGTATTATAAATAAAGATTGATTAATTTAGAGCTTTTCATTTTAACTTTTTGTAAAAATTTACATTTTTTTTAATGGAAATTAAGATATATATAAAATAAAATATTTTCGATGCACGAATTAAATATTAATCCCACTAGTAAGGATAATTATTTTTTAATTTGAATTTTTTTATTAAAGAAATCATTATTTCTTGTTCTGTGATAGGATCACAAACAAATAAATTCTAAAATTTTGTAGTTATAAATACTATTTCTTAATGATTTTTTTTCAACATTTAATAAAAATAAATGCATTATAGGTTAAGAATTATTATTTTTTTTTTTTTTTTTTACTAATTTAATCAGACTCCTCCCTAGAATTCGATTAAACAGCATACGATAATAATGATAATAATATCAAATGTTTTAATTTCTAATGTAATTTCAAACATATCTCTACGGTATCAAATAAATATTAATATTTCTAGATCTTCATTAATTTTATATTCTAATTATTTTTAAATAATAATAATAATCATTATTATAGGACATTTATTTAATATTAAACTGGATTACGAGTACAATATTTGCGTAGAATATTATAATCCAATCGAAATAATCTAATATGTAAATAAATAAACTAAATGCGGTAATAAGAAATTAAGATATTTATTAAAATTTAGATGCGAATAATTTGGTTGACGTTATTGTTTTATTTTCTTAAATCACCAATCAAGTAGCCGCATCTGAATTTTAACAAGTATCTTAATTTCTTAGCACTGTACTTGACTTGTTTTTTGTACATTAGATATTTTTGATTGCATATCACTTATTTTTCGATGAAAACTATTTTTATGAGAGAGACATTCTAACAAGTTGTTAATGCCATATTAAACATTCTCGTTGTTTTTAATCCCATTGAATCGAAATATTTACAAAATATTTAGTAAAATAATAAACACGCAAATATCAAATTTAATAAAAATAGGTTGAACGATACGAGCTATAGAAGAAATGAAAAAACCTCCTAATTCTATTATTTTGGTACTATTGGGCTGCAAATTTTCAGAAAACTTTAAACAACATAAGTAACATTTACATTTCAGATTTGTTCGAAATCGGTTGAATAATATAATTTATAGAAAAATGAATTATCCTGTTTACACCTTTTAATTTTAGCCCAATTAGGCAAAAATTTTCAGTTGTAATTGAACTAAATATGCCTGTATTTCAAAATTGGTGAAAAACGATTAAACAATGCGATATAGAGATGTTTATAGAAAGCGGAACCCCATTTATCTTCTTTATTTTAACCCGATTGCGTTCAAATTTTCAGGTATCCTCAAATAATGTAATACCTATATTCCAAATTTCGTTGATATCGGTTGAATGATACGACCTGTAAAGGTGTTCACGGAAGAGAAGAGAAAGAGAAGAAAAAATGATGCTTTTTTGCCGATTTTTGTAATTTTTTAACTGCTTCAGTTTTTCTCGATTGCATTTGAAGCTTCAAATTTGGCATTTGGTGTGCCGAATTCTCCAACTATCGGATTGATAATATAGCATTTAACTTACAACAGCGAGTTGAATTTTGGCCGAAACCAATCAGTCATCTGTGACTATTGCACTAGACTTACAAGTCGCTGCTGTGCCTCTTGATGTTTGTTTTTCCTTACATTATTAAATATCCTTCAGGAACATTCAGATGGAATATTTACTCTAATATTATAATAATTAAATCGTTATCTTATAATTTTGCATCTCATAATCTCGATTTTATTTATTAAAAAAATATAGTGAATTGGGACAAGATGGCAATCGGGGAAGTAGCTTATTTTTCTCTAATTCGTTAGTATTTAAACAGGTGACGATAGAAATGGCTTATTATAACCACTTATAAGCCCGCCAAAAATATAGAGGATGGCTATTATCAGATTATCAATTACTCCTGTTGGAAATTGAAAAATTCCCAGCGAGTATTGGAATTTTCATCAAAAATTATACAGTTTTTGAAATATTATTATTAATCGTAATAATATCAACATAGTAAAAATTAATATATTTAATGAATAGTGGATACTTTAAAGAATACTTTGCTTTAGATGTCGCTCTAATTTAGCCATTTTAAGTCAGGTGATTAAAAGTTGTATCTCACCCTGATCTACGGAAAGATGACAAGTTTTGACAAGTTTTCAAGGTTAGATGCCGAATTTAAATTTTTGTATTTATATGTTTTCATAAATTAAATGATAAGAATACTTATTGGGACCCAAGCTGAGGTATTTGGTTCGAAGAAAGTTTAAAACTTGCAGCGTAACATATAAACAGAGGAGGCATGAATTGCTTCAATACTTCACAGATATATGGTAGGCAGTGCCGGATTAATTACATACGAGGCCCTAGGCACTAGAGTTCTTCGGGACCCTTATTAGGATAAAATGTGCTATCTATCTATCTCTCTATCTATCTATCTATCTATATACATATACATAAGAAAAGTATAAAGAATAGACTATGCATTTGATTAAATTATAAATATTTTATTATTAATTAAACTTTGCAATAATAACGTTATATAGACATCACAATTTGGAAAGAGACTAGACAGTAGACTAACAAAACTATACAATAATCTATACAAGAGTAAGAGTATACAATGTCTTTAGAAAGTTTTTTTTCTGTATTTGCGAACAGAAATCATTGATGATGTCATCAAAAT
>WUQG02102476.1:0-25686 GCA_011317285.2 Androctonus mauritanicus | reverse complement strand
ATAAGAACTTCAAACAGTTAACAAGCTGTTTGAAGTTCTTATTTTATGAAAGTTTGTAGCCTGATGATGATATACTTGTATTGAAAACGTTAGCTACCAAATAAAATTTAGTGTTAAAAATTTTTTCATAACTGCAAAAAGTCTGTTACTTAATTATAGTTTTAAAAAAGTGAATAAGCAGTTTGTTAAAAAGTATGCATTTACTTTATTTTATTAAACTAAATTATCAATAATTATATTTATATTAATTTATTTAAAATCATATCAAGAAATTACTAACAATGAGAGGGACAGATAGAAATTTAAAATTATTTGAATGGCATTACTTTTTCTTTCTCTTTGAAAATTAAAGTGTGTACAAAAATGAATTAGTAAAGATGATTTAGCTTCAAGAAAACAACAAAATTTAAAATATTTAATCATTGGGCCAAATTACATTCTCGCATAGATGAAAATACAAGAGTTTTTAATTCAGGAATTGATAGTAGTCATGGTTGAAAAATATTTTGTATGTCATGAATAGCAATAATTAAGAGATATATATATAAAAGACTATAGAAACTGAGGATAAGTTCTATTTGAATATGAGATTAAACAGCCACTTTAGTGGAGTATAATTGGAGTTGTAATAAATAATTAAACATTGCTATGGAAAATGGTATCATTAGCAGTCATATACAGATAATAAATTATCATTTTCAATATATATGTTGGACTGTTTACTGATCTTCAATTATTCTCAGCTAAAGAGATTGTTTAATGCTCATTTTCACACACAGCTCAACCTCATCAGTAGCAATACATGCATTAAAAATTTTTAATTTTGAGAAGAAAATTATTTTAAATATATTTTGCTTATTTGAATAATTGTTAATATGCAATAATCAATTTGGTTACCTGGTTATGTCTATTATAGTTGCTTACATAAATAATGTAGTTCAACAGTAAAAGTAATATTACTTGCATAACATTAAGTACGAATTATTAATTTAATTTTTATATATATTCTGTATATAACAGGTTGAATTTTATTATTATTTATGAAAAAATAAATAAATACATTAAATATACAACTTAGTATATTAATAAATTACTAATGTTTGCAAAATATAACAATATTTAATTTCATAAAATTTTTCTTTTATCAGAAAAAAATATTTGAAATAAATAAATTGAAAATAAATCTAATATGATTGATCCCATATTGCAATATTGGTGTGAGATCATGCATTCATTATTGTGTATTATTTTATTTTTAATGATCTTTTATTACGATGAATTTGTTTTTTTTTATATACTAATTATCTACATATAATTTATGTTCCTAATAATAATTTATTACAAAGCAATTAAAGTACAAAAAACAATAAGAAAGTCTCATTTAATCCAAAACTCAAATAGTAATGCTTTCAGTTACTCAGTATCCATCTTCAATCATCTTTCATTTTCAGCTACAACAAATAAATATATAATGATAAGATACAAAATAAAATGTGTGTGTTTTATTTTGTATCTTACCATTATATATTTATTTATTTTAGATGAAAATAATTTTTGAGTAATTGAAATTATTGAAGTTTTAGATAAAATAAGATATTCGTACTGTTTTTGTGCTTTAAATGTTTTGTAGATCTGAATGCGGTGAATTTATGATTTAAATAATATACTAGTTTTAAGCTTTCAATATAATAACTTGTGACAAAATTATTGTGATGTAAGTTACATAATGATATTCAGTTTGCATCTCACTTTCAATTGTATGTAAATGATAAATTATTATATGACAGACAAAATAAAAAAAAAAGGAATATTTAAGAATTATTAATAATCACAATAACAACTAATATAAAAACATTATTGAACAAATAATTTTGTGAAGGAAACATGAATTTTATTAAAAGAATTTGGAAATTTTAAAACATATTTAAATAGAAATTGATGTCATTATATAATATAAATTCATAAACAATGCTACGCAGTGAAGACCGAAATTTATCAATTTACAGACTAACATAATGATAAAATGTCTGAAATTTATTGAAAAAGAAGTTAAGAAAATAATTTGTCAATTGTTCATCATTAATTACAAGGAAAAAGAGGATTGAATTCTTCCAATCAGATAATGATTCCAGTACAAATGTCTCTATAGATGTAATTAGCATTGGTGAATTTTTCTATAAGAATTTAAAAAGAGAAAAAACATCAGTATAGTTAAGAGTCTGTAGAGTATGAGTCTAGAGTTTATTGTATGTTTGTCATAATTGTCAATCTGTTGTATATAATGATATATTACATTTTTTTTTATATTTTTATTTTAAGCAATATTGGCTTTATCAGTAAAGATGAGGTCTATAAAGGAAGAATTAACAAAAAAAAAAAAGAAGAAGAAATATATTTGCTATTCTCTAGTTATGTTTGAATTGCATATATGAGTTAGTTTTAATTGAACAAAAATTCTTTTGGTAAGTTAGAATAGGTAGTATAGGTTTTAGAATTTGATGAATAATTATCTGTATTTGTTAATTTAAGAAAATATTTAATGAGTTTTTCATCCAATTCCTTTGTTAATTATTTTGTCAATTTAATATGTTTATTGTTAAATGTTTTTAATTAATTTGATGTATGTATTGTTAAGTATATTTCTTCATTTAATTATATAAGACCAGTTGTCAGTTATCCCCAATTCTCTCCAATATTTTTAGACTCAAGCACCATTGATTTCTTCAGCCATCAAATTCATCATTGTATTCTTAATTTGTAATTTGTTCATCTGACAAATTAAATAACAAACCTACACTGGCATCATTATCAATTTTATGTAATTTTGATATTTAAAGAGAAATTTCTATAATTATTAAGATGTGACAATAATTTTAATAATCTATCTTTAAAATAAAAAATAATAAATAAATTATATAATTTATTATTTTTTATTTTAAAGATAATTTGAAAAGAATAATTTAATATATATATATTAAATTATTCTTTTCACATAGTATAATCAAAAAATAGTTTGCAAAATAAACCAATATTTTTTGAACTTAACAAAATTTTCTTTTTTTATACATGCAATAATTGTATCTAATTTGGTATTGCTAATTCCAAATAGTAAATTTAATTTCAAATTCTTCAAATTTTTCCAAATGATTCTTCTTATCTTTATTTTAAAAATGAGCAGTAATTAAAGAAAAATACATATTATAATCAGAATTAATTTTTTTCCAAAGAACTGATGATGAATATGTTAATAACTATGAACACAAAATTACCAATCTATTTAATTTAATCAATAAAACTAATATAATCTATATTAAAAGATATATGGAAATTAACAGTTATTTTGTAAGTTGTGATTTAAATCAGAAAATTTTTTGGAAAAATTCTCCATTTTTCCAATCACAATAACATCCTTATTATTCTTTGAAATAAAAAATTGTTATAAAAATTGATTACATTAAGTATGTAACATATTTAATGATTGTTGGTATATTAGAAAATAATTCTATTAAAGTTTTTAAAAATATTCAATAGAACTAAACAAAAACCAAGAGATGAACTGAAATTCTTAAGTCAATTTATAAGATTTTTTTAACTTTGAAAGTTTTAATTGTCAGAATCTGTTAACCATAATCTGGTTGAAGTATGATAGTATATCAAATTTGGTTTCTGTATCTTCAAAGGTATTCAAACATATATATATATGTAATTATGATTGACAATAAGCAATTTATATATTTGAATTCTGTAAACTATATAATTAAAAAATTATCATTAGAAATTTGCTTATCTACAAAGTTTAAAACATAACTATTTTGTTTCAAACAAAATAAAGAAATTTATTGGAAAAGTGCCAGTTTGAAGAAATTTACACCTCAATACTAAGATTATAGATTAAAATCTCAATGAATTATTTAAGAAATGTTTTAAATTCACTTTTAATAAAAATAATTATATGTTAGCAATTAAATAATGAATGATTATATTTATTACATTTTAATATTTGAATCTCCTTATTACTTGCTCTTTTAGAAAACAGATGGCACAGCCTGTCCACCTAAGCTGTTCAAAATTTTCTATGCTTAAAAGATCTTTTTCTTTACATAATTATTATTGTATATATGTTTATATACATTTATGCATATATATTTTACATTTTAAGATAAACAATGTCATAATCACCATTTAGTTAATGGATGATTAGAAGAAACTAATTCCTAAGATAAACAATGTTTGATTAATGATTTCAAAATTTCTTTCTTTGTTTATGTTGTTATTTATAAATTTCTTCTTTCTAATAAATAATTTATTTCTTCTTTCAACTGTAAATTTTCTAATATTTATATTTTTATTAATTTATGTGAATGTTCAAAACTTGCTTGTTTTCTTAACATATATTAAACAGCATTTGTTTTAACTTTGTATAAAACAAATTTCTGAATATTTTATAATTTATTTTTGCAATTTTAATATATGATTAAACTAAGATTTCATCTATCTAGTACAATTATTAATTCATAACAATATTGAAAAATTTTTAATAATTTTTTTGTAATATAAAAATCCTTCTTTAAAGTGAATGAAAGAAAGAATATTTAATTTCTGAATTCAGATTGAAATAGCATACAGGCTTTTATAAGAGATTACATTTTACAAACTGGCTAAATCAAAACAAATAAAAGAAAATATAACATGTTTTCCTATAAGACTAAATTGCTTTATGTTGTTATATTCTCACAGCAAAGTTATTAATAGTAAAATTTTTTCTTTACTATTATTTATATATGTAAAACAAATAATCAAGTAAATAAAAATAAATTTATAATACATTTTTACAATAAAAGTATTATTTATACTAAAAATGTATCATTTAATTAACAAAGGATAATATCTTTTACTATATCACAAATACTGTGTGATGAATTAAGAATAATTATTAAAGAAGCAAAACATTGAGTGAAAAAATAAATAAATTTTGGATAAAACTAATCTTATTTAAATAATAATAATAAGAATAATTAAAAATTTAAAAGTGCTATAACTTGTCTAGATATATATATATATACATTATAATCATTTCTAACTGTTCAACTGGAAAAGAAGATATGTAACAAAAGAAATGATAACATGCTATACAAGGGATAAAAACACTGATTCAGATAACTAAATAGAATTGTTTGATTTATTTATCAGTATAAGAAAAATTGAATATATTATTTTTTTATTTATTTATATGTATTCAAGTAATCAATAATTCAAGCTTTTACAGTTAAAAATGAATGTATTATATTTAAATCAAACTTTAAAATTGATTTCAAAATATTTTATAAATTCATAAGAAAAATAAAAATTTTAATATTTCATTTTCATAATTGTAATAACAAATATATTTTTGTTGAATATATTTAAAAATAAATATATTTTTCATTGTTTTATTTTAGTAAAATTTTAATTATCTGTATTTAGATTTAAATAAATAAATAAATGATAAAAAGTTTTTTAAATCAAAATAGAATTCATTTTAAAATGGAAATCAAAATAGAATTATTATTTACTTAAATTTATCATCATGAAAATGACATTTTTTATTTTTTATTTAAAATAAATTAATTTTTTTAAATGAAAAAATTGAGTAAAAATAAATTTATCATTTATCAATATAGAATATTTCAAACAATAATTAAAAAAACTAAGTAAATCTTTTTTAAGAAGAAAAATAAATAAATTATAATCATTAATTTTAATCAGAAATTGTTGTTACTACCTTTGAACTTTGCCATTCCTTTTCTATGTCTCAATGTTTGTTCTAAAACTTCCCTTAATGTTACATTTAAATCAGGAAGCTGAATTTTTGAGAAACCATCTGCAATATTGCTAATTATAAAAACAATTATTTTTTGACATTTCCAGTGTTATTAAATACACAATAAAAAAATCTATATAAAATTTATTATAATTAAATGCTTTTATAATAAACACTATTAAATAAAAATATTTTATAAAAAAACATCTTTATTAATAATCATATTAAATATAATTCTAATTATTTGAAAAAGAGCAAAATTTAAAAAATTAATTTTTTTGCATATTAATAAAAATTAAAATAATTAAAACTATTAAATATAAAATAAACTCAATTATTAAAATTTATTATTTAAAGTTTAAAGTTAATAAAAAGAATTTACACTGTAACTACAGGCCCACCATCTGCTTCCTTTTCTTTTTCTACAAGTGCTAGAACAGGAAAACCAAATTTGGCAACTGGTTCCTTTGGATTCAGACTAGGAAAATCTTCATCAACATCACCATTCTCCTCAGCTATTCTTAAACAGTAGTGTACTACACTCGGCCTGATTTTATTAAAACTCATTTAGAAATTTTTCTAATTAAAATGAATAAAATTTTGAATTATTACTATCTCCTTTTAGCTAGCATTTACTAAAGAGATTAAAATTCTTATTAAGTATTAGAAGATAAATACATCAATTAAATTTCTATTTCAATTTTAAAACAATATTTAGATTAAACTCAGATTCTAATTATTATTTGTCCAAAAAAAGATTAAAAATAATGACATGTTTAGAGGGGGAAAATTTTTTTTTTACAAATCTCTTCTTTTATAAACAATTTCCATTTAATTTCATTGCTTTAAATTAAATTTTACTAATCAAAATAACGGCAATCAATAAACTAACTTTAATTTTGGTTCCCTTCCTTCATTAGTGTATTGCCAACAGATCAGTCCAATTAAGTCTTGGACTCTAGCACTCGTCAATGTAATAACTTCCATGGGATAAGCTCTGACATCTGGTGGTAACATCATCAAAAATATAACAATCCTTTTGGTCTGTGCATCTTCGCTTATCTAGAGAGGGTAAAAGGTAATAAATAATAAAGAGTATTTTATTTCTGAATGAAAATCATTAACAAGTTATTTATATAGAAATGAATAAGAATGAATTTAACTTAAATTAAAATTACTTCTATTAGTAAAATTAAAATGAGCTTCTTTTAAATTCACCTTTCCATCAAATCTTGCATATTCATTAAAAGGATTATTTGGAATTTGTGGAAATTTTTCTAGTTGATCAGAAAGGGAACTCCTGACTTTGTTTGGTTTCTTCTGAGTCATTAAATCTTTTCTTGGAAACAGCTGCACAAGCTCTTCTGCTACACAAACAACATAACTGAGTTAGAAAGGAAGTTTTAGTTTCTTCTGTATGAAAACAGAATATCATTCAGTGGCAATGTTGTCTATCTGACACAGCAGTTAACTCATTCCTAATTACCGTCATCACATCTGATTAAAATTCAGAATATGTGTACAATTACAAGGAAGATGCTTCCTCTCAAATATTCCCTCACATTGGCTGAATTATTGTAATGAGTGGATGACCAACCATAATTTCTGATGAATGGAATTTACGTTTTCATGTTTGTTGGAACACGAATATTTTAGTAACAGCAAAATTAGATTAAAGATACCGTAATAATGAACTTTGTCATTTTTACGGAGATATACGACATGATTATTTACGACTGGGATTGCTACCCGATAACACAGGTTAGTGTTTTAAGGATGTCCATAAAGCTATAATGTTCAACCATGTCATCATTGTAATCTAATTATCCTAGTATGATGAAAGGAAAACTTCTGAATGAACATCTTGATTGGACAAGTAATTAACCTGATGTGATATCGACAAAAGATATCAGGTAATGATAGTTTTATCTTAGTAAGAAAAACTTCCTTTGGTCGGATGAAAAGGAATATCTATTTTTAATTACATCACACCAAAAGATGTTAACAAAAATAAAGGGACAATATTAAATGTGTTTCAAATAATTGACTTTTTACATTACAATATAAAAAATAAAATAAAAAAATTTTTAATGCAATTTCAATATATTAAAAAACTTTTTACTGAGTATACATTTAAATTTTTTTTTAAAGTCATTGTTAAAAAAAACTTTAGCCATAAATATAACATTAATGTCACTTTAATATTTTAATTAGATAAAATAATTCTATCATTATTATTTTTAAATTGGATTTTTTTGCAGAGAATTGGTCATAGGAACAAGATCTAATTATACAATAATGGTTTTGTTAATAATCTAAATTTTAATCATCATTTATTTTTTTTATGAGAATAAAATTTAAATATAAGAATTTATATATCTTAATGAAAATTTATATTTAAAACAAAATCATTTCATTAATTAGCAAATTTTAATTATATTTGCAGATGGCAGTTTGTTTTCCTGTCATTTTCCATACCACCGCCTCTAATATAAAATGCCAATGCGTCTTGTGGCATTGGTATCTATCGTGTGAGATTTTTGTGAAATGACAGATGGCACTTCTATCAGACTTCTCCACCCACAGTAAATATGCTGTGAGAAGTGAACTAACAACTTAAATTGATGATTCTGAAACCTGCTATTTTCGATTGAACAATTTAATTTAAATTGAATCATTTAATTTTAATTTAGTATTAATTAACAAAAACTTCTAATTTTCTAGTTTTATGTGCATGAATAAATTAATTTGAACTGATACATATATAAAATTGTTAAATATATTTTATTTATAAATAATTTTTTTAATTTAAATTTTCTTAACCAAAAAATAATTTGACTGCAATTAGTATAAAAAAAAGATATTCAAATTTAAAAATTACTTACAGCTTGTATTACTAAGATTTTCTTTCCATTGAATATTTTTAATCTTTCCTTGATTTTTCCTTTCTTTCTTTAATCTTTCCAACCTCTGTGCAGTATTTGATCTACATCTGTGTGCTCCAATTAAAGCCATGTCAGATACAATGTCATAGGACTGGCCCACTTCCAGTAAATCAGATTCTATGGCACTGTCATAGTAGTCATAGATGGTACTTAAACTTTCATCCTGCTGGGATCTGATAGCCTTGTCATTCATGACTTCGTTCATCATTACCATCTCACACATTCCCGTGTCGTCAGATATAATGTAAGAATGACGAATATGAGAAAGTAAGTATTTTCTGTCATCAAAGAATGCCATTATTTGGCATATAATTGTTGAAATTCCTGAAATAATAAACAAAAAGAAAATATTGAATCTCTATTCTGATAATATTTTAATTAAAATATTGGAAAGTTTTTACAAAAGTTTTCATTCAAAAATAGCAAAAGCAATGACAGCATTCAGGAGTGATTAGTCTGAAAAGTCTCTTTTATATAGAGCTGGGAAAACAAATTTGATTAGCTGTATGAAAAGACTGATTTAGTTTTTCTTAGATAAAAATAATTTGAGATCAATGTAAGCATTAAACAATTAAGAATGAATCAGTATTGCTTGAAAGCATATGTAATGAATTTACTTTTCAGAGTAACTAAATATTCTTGCATTTTGTTGAACAGTTCAATTGAAATTAGTCAGAAGATGTAAATTACTAAGAAAAGTAGGAAAAATTCTTTACTATAGGGAATTTAGCAACAATTAGAAAAAACCACACAACACTCTTTCACAGAATTCAGTATGTATTCATCGTTACAAAGAGTTTTATTTTACAATAGCCATTTTCCGTATCCAGATTCTACTTAGATAATGAGCTTAAATCATTTCCTATTCAACTTCTAACAATGACAACTCATTAACTTTCATTCAGCTAATGTAATAACGGGACTAATTATATGGATTTAATTGTTTACTCGGGAATTCTCCTAATAAAGTTTTCTAATGATGCGAACAGAAATGCAACGACTACAAATGTAGATCAGCCTTTTCTGTTATAACACTGGTATTTACATTCTGTATTCTTTTTCTGTAAGTAAATTACCAAATAGATGTGTGATAAAACCTTTAGGTTTGCTGTGGGAATGTTAATTCGGCTCTAAAGTTTATCGTCAAACTTGTTAATTATGATTAACGAAACTAATACATTTACCAGCAAAAATTACCCATTCTGTCTTTCTTAATAAAAATGCTGCTTTCCTTAATGAATAAATATATCAAAAATTTTATTTTTAAAATATTTTAAAACTTTCAACAATGCTATCTGCAAAATTAAAAGACTTTTGCATTGGATTTAGTATTTTCCATAGCACAATTTTTATCAAACGATCTTTTTAAAACTATTGTAGGTTTCAACTTCAATTAACTGCTTGCAAAACTTGAACATATTTTTACAAACTCTAGAAAGTTAAAAATTACATTATTACAACTTTCAAACCAATTTCAACATGCAGTAATGACAACAATTATGATTATTTTTTAATTATATTTCACAAAAGATTAAAAAGACCAACAATCACTTTAAGAGTGGCTGGGGAAAAAAAAATCAATAGCAGAGGGACTAGAGCTTGTATTAAAACCAACTTAACTGCTTTAATGTAACGCTTGATATTTATTTGGGATTCTTGACTTAAAACTAGACATTGCAGTAAATTCCTCTGACAAAAATTCATACAGAAGTTGGATAGGCGGTATTAGAAGACTAAGTTAGTGAAACTCCATCTCCTAATACCATTACTGCAGACTAGTAGCTAGTCCGGAAAGATTATAACGAATTTGACCCCGGCAGAAAATGAGGTCTACCAAACGAAGATGGAAGGGGGAAGAGGATACTCTCCTCTGTCTCCCCCACCCAACACGAATGTAATAACTCCAGCAGAGCGGTATTAGTGACAGAAGGAGAAGGTGATAACGCACAGGGTGAAAATTCCCGCTAATTAACGTTTATGCAGTCCAGTGAAAATGATGAGTTATAAGACTTCTAAACTCTTCTGACCCGTAGTCGTCCTGCAGATTTTTAATATTAAAAACACTACAGCGGTAACAATCCGACTCTAAACTATTAAAAACAATTTTTTTTCTTTTTCTTCGTGTAACAAATAGGAGAATACTATCGATTGACGTTACGATAATGGCTTAACGACGATACAATTTTTTTTCTAATATCATTTACGACTTCTTACTTGACGGCATTCGGAACTATAAACTGAATTAACAGTATTAACACTACTGTTACAAGAACAATTTTTACGATTGTGATCAATAAAGTGTTATAATATTAATACTAAAAATTTCCTAAACTTTAAAGATACAATATTATATTATTATTTTACAGTAAAAATAAGATCGCGATTGGTATATTTAGATAGACTTAAAATATCTTCGCATTCTTGACATTAAGCTAAAAATAACAACAACAATAAAAATCATAAAGTCCTATAAAAGCTAAACGACTACAATAATTGCACAATAATCAATCAACTTCCTCAAATTTCCAAATAAAAATGACTAACTAAACAGTAAGTTAGCATTCTTAACAACACGAGAATAAAATGACTTATTAATTTACTATTACACTAACATTTCTCCCAATGTCAACTAAAACGAGAAGATATACAGTATATCAACGTCTATAGCTTTCATATATTTTACTTATCTATCGCAATTAATAATCAATTAATTTTTTTTAATTATTAGCAGCAATAATAATCTGATTATACACAAATAAAAATTACTACTAAACTAACATTTTTCTTCTTTCCCGACTCGCTGTTGTAATGATTTCAATAGATTATTCGCATCTCAATTTATATAACTTATACCTAATTTGCAATTTTCTAGATTAATTAAAGACCAAAAAAAAAAAACAACAACAAGAGTATATATAAACAAGAACAGTTATTATTAAAATATTAACAAAACAAAAGAGCGCGAACATATAGAAGAAATATTTCTGATAAAGCAAGCTCTGAAAAACCGATTCTGATATATTTTTAAAAGGCCGTACACGAGTATAAAGTCGTACAAAAATTATTATTATTACCGAAACATTTTTCCTTTTTTTCCGGCCGTCAATAAGATTATGATCGATACATCAAAAGATGTTTATCATTGCGATAAATTGCGTCACGAAACGGTCCTTACGACGATATGAAAATTTTCCTTTTGCCATTGGAACCTTACCCGATAACACAATTACTGCAGATTATTATTATAATTGATGTGGTGCCAGATAATTTCTACACAACTTTTCCATTATGAGTCGTGACAATGGTGACGCGAGCGGAAAGGGGAGAGGAAAAGAGAGAGAGAGAAAGAGAAAACGCGTGCGACGGGGTAAAGCGACGACGACGACGACTCGAAACTTTTTAATATGCTAAACTCTTATAGCTTTGCCATTACTTCTCTTCCCCCAGACATACACTTCAGTGTCACTCGTCGGCGAATTTAAATACCGGTTGCCTAGGCAACGAGCGACTCGGAAGAAGGGTCTAGAGGAGGGGAGACGTTTTTAGGAGTCGTTGCTGATAATCTACTGCGCATTTAAGCCAATGTTTTAAAGAGGTAAGTTTTATATCTTGCCGAGCTGTTGCTATTTTATTTACGGTGCTAAGTTAAGAGCGTTTAATTTTCTCTTGATGGTAATAAACTTTTTTAGAGCCATCTGAATAGAAAGTGGACGTGAAAAAAAAGAAAGAGAGCGAGAGAGAGGAGGCAAGAGGAGGAGGAAAACGGTTGACAGACAAGTTCACGCAGACGTTATTGAAGCGATCTAAGGGAGCCACCGTGTTTTCGAAAGTGGTGTGCATGCCACGTGCTATAGCAGAGGAGCAGCTGCTCAACAGATGTCACTTGTGCTGCTACACTAGCAATGCTACCCGTCAAACTTTGATTTACAGTAGTTGGATATATTTTTCTACGATTTTTCTATACAAATCGACTATTTTTCTTTCTTAACTATCGAAAGAAAAAGATAACAAACAGGAAAAACTTTAATGCATCAACTTTTTAACGGATTAATACACGTTTCTTTTTACATAAATATATATATGTCGCATTTTTAAGCCGGAAAAAGTGATTAAATAGTTTTTAAAAGAACCGCAATAAAAATATTCTATTGAAAGCAATGGATTGATAAATGGACGGCATATTTGTCAACTTTTTATGCATCCGGATGACATATTGACTGGAAATTCTGCTATAAAAACTAAAGTTTGAGAAGGAGGAGGAGGGGAAAAAAAGCTCATTTTATCTATAGACTTGACATAAAGCAGACTGGCGATTCCTACAAAAGAGATAAGGTTAATTTTTAAATAAACGACAAATACACATTGACATAACTCCGTCCGGTGACATTTATGACAAAATAAACGATTTCAATGCGTACGGCGAAATTACTTAAGACGACAGCGTATGCAAAAATATTTTTCTGGTCTAGTTATAAACTTCTGTCGTCCGCATTACCAAATTAATAACGATAAAGAGGAGTAGAAAAAGAAAAATATATAAAGAGGATCCGCATTAATTTTTTCCTTTAAAAAAAAAAAGACATTAAAAATATCCGGTTTTCTCACCAGTGCAGATTAGCGGGAAGTCTTTTCAATACGTAAAACTGTATATATATGCAAGAGAAGAAATCCAACTGATTTGCAGGTAATTGGATCTGTCGTAAAGGTGGTATTAACTTGATTACCCGGATTACCGTTATGCAAACAACAATTTCTATGATGCCGCATATACGCGCCTACTTAAATTTTGTTAATGAACAGCACAACAATCGTTCCTAATCAGGAAATATGGCTTATTTATCCGTTTCATAATTAAATTTAAGACGAGTTCGAAAGGTATCCTAAAAAAAAAAATCACGATACAAAACTGGTATTTATTAATTAAAATTTCGATGCATCGAACGGGGCGTGTGTATATTGTGTGTATGTGAATAAGATTATATAATTTATTATTAATAGCAAGTCGTATCAATCACAGTCGTTCCTTTAAATACATTCTAATTCATTTATAGTAGTGATAAAAAAAAGATAGCCATATTTATAAACATACATTTCTGTAAGGAGAGCATACTACTCCACTACAGAAGATTAATGTTTGACAGATTCCTGTTGCTAGAAGCTAAGTAGCTTTCTCATTGACAGATGACTCTGAAGCTCTGTTTAGGGCTCAGCAACAAAAGGCAAAGGAATTTCCACAATGATAAATACCTCTCTGTCAATGGCTGTACAATCAGCATGCCAAGTTTCGTGGAAAGAAAGGCTTCCTTTTCTGTTCGTTTTTTCAACACTTTCCAGAAAAAGAAAAACTTTCGGCACCAATGCTGAGTTCTGTCTACACACACAACGAACTGCGTGCTTTTAAGAAAATTAGAAATATAGCTTCGGCTATTCGTTCAGTAAACACCTCGATCACTTGGATGTGATAAGAATATGTCAGATAAGGAAGGAAAGCAAGGGGCAAAAAAAGATGGAGAACAAGAGACAAAGGATATTTATGTCCGTCTTGTCTACGGATATGCCTTTACCATTTACACACGATTCTTTTATGAAAAACTGCTGATGAAAGTGGATACGCACTGATGTATCAGTTTTAATTCCATGATGCACCTTCCTAGATCGGCTTTTCTCTTTCTGCATCTCTTGGCAACAAACTCTAAATATGCTTTACGTAATTAACAAATTGGACATTACTTCATAATTCTTCCGATTCGCTCTTTATCGAATGCGACGGATAAAACAATAATTTTTCGCTGTTTCAGTTTGATGCAAGTATAATAAAGCTGCAATATCAAAATAATTAGAGGTAATTTAAATAAAGAATGTCTTGTTAAAGTCCTGCTTTTAAATTGCTTTACCGTTGTCATTCTTTATCTAGATTACTTTCCCTTCTAGCCATCATTCTAATAGGTTCAGTTTTACTCTATTTTCTTACCCTTGCTTATTTATATATAAAGCATTATATGTTAATCACTCATCAGCTGTTTTTTTTTCTTTTTCTTCTTTCATCCCATTCAAAAACAACTTAAAATTACTTCGTTTATAATAATTTTATTGCTAACGTTATCTCTTCTTCCTCAAACTTTACTTTCTTCGTTATGAGTAAATTAATATATTTTTGTTGTTGCTTTAATGTCTGATGTAAGTTGAAATTTTAATTTGTTACACAAATCGTCTAAAGTGATGATTTTACGACATTAATAAGGAATATTATAATTATATTCCTTCAGCAAAATGTTCAGTAAAGAAGATTCATGCAACTAATTAAAATTTTTCCTGTTAACAGGACATATCAGAATGAGATATATTTCTACAGGTAATCAATTACACAAAAATAAACCTCAGTTATTATTTATTCATCTAATTAAATAAATAAATTTAAAAGGCATTAAGTTTCTCAAATAATTAAATAAAGTATAGCATCTTCTACTATAATAAATAAATCCTCATATTATTTTTAAGTAATATATATAACAAATATATATTTTTCACTTCAAAACATAATCCTCTAATATGATGTATGCATGGCAAAGGGATTAAATTATCACATTTGAAACCATTCATTTAATTTGAATGAAAGAGAAATTTTTTTTTACAAATTTAATAAAATTTATTCTGCATATTTTTCTCATTATTTATATTACAAATTTTTTGTAATAATAAATGTATGAATGTTTTTAAAAACCAAAACTATTCTAACAATAACTATATAGACATAAATAGAACTTCAAAAACAATTTACTAACTGTGCAACTGTCTGATATCATTAATAATGATAACTTTTAAAATAAATATAAAATATTTTAATAATTCAGAATAAATTCAAATTTTTATCCCTAGATATTTATTATTATTTTTTTCAAATTTAATGATTTATTAAGAGAAAAAACTTCAAATAAGTTTTATGCTATACTGGTTTCCTTAACATAGATAGAATATTATACTAAAACATTATTTTGCATTAATTATTATTGTTCTTAAGATCACTTTGAAAATGCAAATAAAAATATTCTGCATATCAAATTATTACCGATATTTATATTCTATTATCCTGTATATTCTGTTAAAATATTAATAGAATTAAAATATTTAATCTGTAACAATTACAGTATTGTATCAGTAATATATAAATATTAATATAAAAAATATTCTAACTAGTTTCTAAATGAAAATTTATATTTGGTAAAACAGTAGCAGAAAGGAGAAGAAAAAGAAAAAAGAGAGAGAGAATTAAAATTTAAATATTCATCCAAATTCTTTGGAAGGTAATATAAATTATTTAAAATTCATTTCAATCTTTCAAGTGTCAAATTTTGTAATTTCTTTCTTTCTATGAAAAAGTAACTAGTCTATCACATTAATGGTTTTTTACTTTAAGTAATTTTTTTCTTCTCCATTTGTTTAAAAAAATTTGCTGACATAAGTATGAGAGTTTTCAATTGCTTTATTGAATATTTTCTGCTATCCCAAGTTTTCATACTTTGGCAAAACAGAGGTAAATAATATTATTGAAAGTTTTTAAGAAGTAATCTTATAAATACTGTATACAAGTTTGACTAGTGTTGGTTCATGTTTTTACTTCTTGCAGCAATTTTTTTACTTTACTGAAGTTTCATTGCAGTTTATTTAATTTTATTATTTTATTTTCAATGAGACATGAGAAAATTTTAATATAATTTATTCTACTTCTTCATATATCAAAATATCTGCTTAACTTTAATATGAAAAAAGGGGAAATAGAAGATATTAAATAATATGAAAATTAATTGTGAAAAATGACAATAGATAAACTTTTAGCAACAACAAAAGTTTATTTCCTTGTAATAGAAAAATATATAAAATTTTTCAAATATCAATCCCATCTATTTTAAAAACACTTTTTGTATTTTAGAAAACATGAAAAAATTTTAGATATGAAATTATATTATAGAAAAATTTAATTTAATAATAATAATAATAATTTTAAAAGAAATTTAACTTTTGATTTTTATATAATAGATCTACTAATGTAATACTAATGTACTAATAGATCTACTAATGTATATATTATAAAAAATATACATTTTAAGACGCTAACAGTGACTACTATATGTTTATATTTTATCAGAAATAATAATAATAATTTGATAGTTTAATTATAAAAATACTGAATATAGATCAAAAATATTTTACTCCCTTTATATGAAATCTTAAGATAACATTAAAAAATTACTGATAATCAGGTAAATTATCTCATAAAGTAATAAATTATTATTTATAAATATTTAATTGTTTTAAGTACTTATTCTTTTCTGATTATATCTTAATTGAGATATTTTTGTAGAAGAAACAGGTTTTTTATTGTGAAAAATTATTTTTATATATATAAACATTTTTAATATAAAAAATAACTTTTTAAAATCAAAAAGATAAAATCTAATGATATCTTTTAAGCAAATCACACAGTCCTTATTCAGGCCTATAGAAAAATATTTAAATATTAATATGTTGAAAATTCTTAGTAAACTCTAAATATTTTTTGATTGTAAAATATATAGTAAAACATTAATTTATTAGGCTAACATTTATTTATTAAGAAAGCATTTGTATTTTAAATGCAGTATCTTCATTCTCTAACTTGATTTTATAAATTAAAAAAAAAATGTTTTAAAACTGTCAAAATATAAAATCTCATTATATATAAAAAGACAAAACAGCAAAGAAAGATATATATTTTTCTTTTAGCATTTTGATATCAAATTGTTTTTTAATTATAATCTGACTGTTAGAATGATATATATATATATTAGAAAGTTATATATATAACTTTCTAATAATCAGATAAAGATAATCTTTGTTTGTCCTAATATAATTACAGATTAGTATTTTATTTAATATAAAACTTGCTTTATTCTATGCATATTTAATTTTATTATATATAATTATAAAGTTAAAACAAATATTATGAATAACAAAATACTGTATTTATAAATATAACAGTAATAAGTTTAATAAAAAAAGCTTTTATATATAATAACTCTGTATATATATACACACACACATATACCCTATTCTCAAAGCTTATATATAACTTATCAAAGCTATAACTTATATACTATTTTGCTTCCTATCTTTCACTAATATTTTAATTCCCATTTCATTTAAATTGTCAACTCTCTTGCTTTTAAACAAATTTACAACAGATATCTTTTTTGTTTTTGATTTTCAATAATGTTTAAAAATTAAACAGGATGTTACATACTTAAAATCTAAAAATAATATTTTTGAAAAAATTCTGTTATCACAAATTCAAAAATATCAACAGCACTTTCAGATAAGCATAAGGGTTAGATTGTTCAGCTTAAAGATAGAAAACTACTTAGGTATCCAACACCTGATAAAAACCTTGAACAGCAAAATTAAATAGACTACAGATGATTTTATCTTTCTATGTTTAGATGTGAACTTTGAAATTTCATCAGATTATTTTCCTCTAGAAAAAAATATTTGATTATATTATTTATGTTACAGTTAGAGAGAAAAAATACAGTATCCGAAAGTTAATTTTTAAATAATTTCTGTCTATCCTTTCATAGATATTTTTATTATTCAAAAAAACATGTATCTTGATAAAGTAAGATTTTTTTAAATTTGACTTACTATAATACTGGAAGTTTGAATGAACCTATATAATTGTAAAGTTTTATCACCATTAAGATATCAAAAAAAAAAAATGATTCATTAGAAAGAATTTTATTTTCTGTTTTTAATTATATTAGAAAATTATACAAGCTAGAAATTAAATTTTAATGATATCTAAAAAATTATTTTAATATATATGTATATATTAATTAGGAGATAAAATTTATAATTGACTTAATGGGATTAAAAAAAATCATAAAGTCAATTATTTTTAAAACAACATTCTCCAAATTAAAAATTTTACAACTAATCTACAGAATTACTATATTTATTGACTTTTTCTCATATGAATAAGTTGAATATTTAATAATGAGAATTTTTATACTTAATTTTTGTCTAAAAATCTCATTAATGATATCCTTCAATCTAATTATATTAAAATTGTGTTTCAATTAAATGATATATTTTGTTATTATTGTTTAATGAAAAATGTTAATACCATGGTCTTAAATCATGCAATTAGTACTGAATTAAGCTCCATTAATCAACAATTATTTAAATTTATAATAACAAAGAGATTCAAATATTCATTAATTCTTATTACATTATCTCCTGCAATATGAATACATCAATAAATGAAATTTCAAACTAATTTTAGTTTTTTTCTTTTAACAATATAAAAGATTAAACAGTGTATCATAATGAACTAATTCAACTATATAAAATAAACATAGATATTTAATAATAAAAATAATTACTATAAGATAAGCTTATGTAAGTGAAAATAGTTTTGTAATAACTGATTTTGATAAATTAAGATAGAAATTATAATAGAACACGAATGAATATGAAACATGAAAATATAAATTAAACCCAATAAAAATGACGTCAAAAAAAACTGTATGTGTTTTCCCTTAACTTTGCTTCCTTTTTATTTTTTAATAATTTTTTTTTCAATGTTGGATATTTACAGTTATTTCATCCATATAAAATAAATGTTAACTGCACATTTTCATATATTTATTGTTTGAGATGGCATGTATAAAGAGTATAATGAATTAATATTTAATTTTTATTAATTTAAAATTTTCTTTCAATGAAAAAGAAATTATGAAATATTTTATTAAAATCATTCACAAAAATACAACTTTCCTGTTAATTAAGATTTTAGTTAAATTAATATATATTTAAATTTATTGGAAAGATATTGTAATTTTCCTTATCAATTAATATTTGATTTAACCAAAATTCTTTTGTATCTTAGTGAAAAATATTTGAAATATCTGAGTAGAAATTTCTATTTTCTGTATGACAAATTTCAACTTATATGTATTGATCACATATCTTTGATACATCTCTCTCTTGAAAACTTCAGTGGTGAATATTTTCCTTCTTGTAACAACTTTCTACTTATATTTAAACTATGATTTTACTTTATAAATCGATACTATTTGTATTGTCAGTATTAATATAATTATATACCACTATGATTCAGATATGCAAGCAAAAGCAAATATTAAATATACTTAATACATAAATGGCAATGTACACTTCTATCAAATATCATATTTACAGAGTTAGTGTGAATGATGCTATAATTTCATTTATTTGCTAAGATTTGAATTTTTACAAATTGTAATTTAAAAATACAAACCATTACAAATTTTATCAAAACAAAAATTATTCTTAATATGTATGCTACTTCAAAAATGTAATTTGAAAGCAATGATGACAATGTTGCTGGAAAACATAGTAGTGTTATGCAATAAGCTAATTGAATAAATGCTAACTAATATAGTGATAAGTTTATCTATATCTAGTACAATAGCATATAAGATATTTTCATTATACATACCAAGATAATAAGCCAATTTATATTCTTATTTATACTTATATACAATATATCAGCATAAAGTGAAGTAAGCATTATGGAATTTTTCAAATTAACTTGGCAAATAAACAAGATTTTAGCACTGTAATTTGTGGATTTTTATTTTACTTTATGATGGGAAATTCATGAATATCATTTTATATATAAATTATTAATCTTATGGGCTGCTTTATTTCTTATAGATATTCATTGATACATGATGAGCACTTACAAGCAATTTAAATAACCTGATGATAATTCCCATATTATTAAATAAAAATAATGTTTGTATTGTTTTTGCATTCAATTCTTTCAATTTATTTAATATTGTACATTATATCAATTATTCAAATTTAATTTTCAACAGAAAATATGAAAATTATTCTTTACATCTGATATTGAAATATAGAATATTGTATATAAGCTTCTACTTATATGTTAAATATATAAAATGATAAGCACCAAAATTTCAAGTGGAAAAAACAGTTTATTAGCATTTTGAAGTAATTTTGATTTAAAGAAGTCATCTTCAACACTTACAAATTAAAAAAAAGAACAAAATATAAGAATATAGAACAATTTAGAACATGAAGTGCAGAATATTTTTAAAATTTGAATATTTATAGAAAAAGGGGAAGAATTAATTATAGTTCTTAAACTTATATGAATATTAAATACAAACATTAATACTAAACAGGTTATAAATTGTCAATTGCAATAAATAAAATTGATGATAACTGTAGGATTATATGGTTTGTTATGTACTTATGTTATATAAGCCACTGAAGCAGTATGTTAATAGGAGGATTGTCATTTATGACCTAGGACTACTTCTTAAATCGTTCAATAATAATAGCCATTATTATTGAACGATCAACGTCCAAAATTCAAATGAAATCATTTAAGCCATATAATTTATTAATTATATGACAAAATGATTTGGAATCCATTGGCTGTTTGTGTCCAATTTTAATGTAGATTTATTCATATTAGACTATGATGACATCATCATAGCAGATATATTAGGGTGACACCATGTATCAAAATTATCTTATGACATCATGTATTGTTATATCTTGATAATGTCACATGATGATGATGATGATGATGATGACTTAATATAAGTAAATTTAGTCAAAAAAAACAGACTGCACATAGTGCCATCTATTGACTAAATTGTTAGATTTTATCAAATTTTTGAATTGTTTTTAACTGTTAAATAATGATTGTTCTAAAAAATCACTAATAGGCCAGTTATATAAGTTGGATAATTGCAAAGAACTATGCCAAGTTTGTAAGTTTTAACTTCTACCATTTAGGAGATTACTCAATACAAATATACAAATAAACCAACAACTGTAAATAACATAAGATTATTTTTATAAATACTATTTTATCTTTATTTTAAATATCTTAAGTTTACAAAAACAAATTGCTATTGGCAAAATTGCAGGTAATGTGAAAAAAATTTTTTAACTAGTACTTGTAAATTTACAAAAATTTTTGATAAAGCATTAAAAAAATATAAAAAAACATGCAAATGTCAATATTTGAATTATTTAATTTAAATATCTTTTAAAATATCTGTTTTAAGATAATAATTAATAATATTTAATATAATTGCAATTCTGTATTTTTATATATATATATATAGAGTACATATTTTAAAAATTTATATTAAACTAAAATAATTTTTAAATTAATGTTAATACATTTAATAAAAATATCATGCAATTTTATTGCTAAAAATGAAAAAAGAAAAAAAAAACTTTTAAAAATGAATTACTGAAAACATTTAAAGAATAAATTTTAGGCAGTTTAGTATTTACAAAAAAATTTATTTTAATATTTTAATGATGATGTTAAAATATCCTTTATATTCAGCTAAATTTAAATTTGGAATATTTTCTTTTTACAAATAACTTGAATTAATTCAGAAAACTACTATTCTTAGCTAAGATTATTTTGCAGTATAAATTACAAATAATCTAACATTTTCTAAAAGAATATTAACAATAATCAGTTTCAAAAACCCAACATGAACCTACAAAAATAATATAAGATTCAATTAACCTATAAAAGAGCTTAAAGAAACTACTTAAGTCTTCTTTAATTTACTAAATATTCAATATAATTAACCAAGTCTGTAGTGATGAAACTAACCTGAAGATGAAATGAGAATCATCTGATCCAAGTTAGATCCAGGCTGGTTATTTTTTTCAATGAACATAATAAAAAAATCAATTATTTTAAATAAGATTATTTATTGAAATATATATATATATACTTTTGACAATGATAATTTTAAAGAAAAATATTTCAAGACATAATTTGAAAAGCAAGATTCAATTTGGATATTTATATATCAAAATTGAACCCTTGCTTTTGAATTATTAATTCCTAATTAATAATTAAAGAATCCAAATCTATTATAGTTCTTTAATTATTAATTTCAAAAAGGAATTTGAATGTAGCTTTTCTTCATTCCAATAGATTGCATCATTATTCTTAAATAAATTTCCAACTATTTCATTATAACCTGATCTTATATTAAACATTAAACTGATGTTTAAATATTATATTTTTAAATTATTGTAAAAGCAAATAAAGCTAGATGATTAATTTGACTATATCTAAAAAAAAGATAATTAATTAATTGTGTGTGGACTAAACATGCTTTTTGATTATTTACTTAAATAATGTGTCAAGTTTTATATATTCTGCTGTTTCAAACTCTTTATTGAATTTACTAAACATCAGAATAAATACAGCTGTTTGTTTATTTCAAAAATCTTAAATATACCTTTATCTGCTAATACTGACAAAGAATAAGAGAATGATAGATAAAAGCATTGATAGCACAGTATGATTTTAAAATGATGAAAAAATTCATATCAATAATATTTCTGGGAAGCTTAATACATTATAACAAAAATATTAAAAAATGACTCTTTAGTTATGTCAAAATATAGAATTCACAGAGCTGTTAGAAATTTTAATGAAGAGTTATAAAAGCTATTAAATCTTTTAATGAATATTTTAAAGTTGTTGAGAGAAGTTTTACAGATATGCATATTGTGTGGTATGTGAAAAATTTCCAAGATTTATAGAATATATATTTTGTGCAAGTTTATTTTTAAATACATCCATTTATAACTGTATTCAATGGATAAATAAATACATAAAATAATCTGTTATATAAAGTTTTTGCCATCCTATAAGACATTTATCAGTCATTTCCAATTACTTTTGAATTTTGCTAAATTTTTTTATGAAATTCTGTAGGGATTATGTAATTGGAGATATTCTTAATACTGTATTCTTAATTGAAACAAATAGAGGATAAAAATGATTAATCTTATTTAAAACAATTGAATTCTTATTTCATCAACTATAAAAAAATATCTAGCCAGAATCTAATTTAGATAAGTTATTTTCATTTCTTTCTCAGGTGAATCGCACTTTGATAAAAGTGACTAATTATATTAACTAGACATTTAAAAAAATATTTCAATTTTTATATTTTATTTTTTTTCTTAATAATAAAATGATAAAAATTAAAAATGATAAATATCAAATTAATTTAAATTAACAGCACAAATAGTTCTTTACACATGTAATATTTTATCATGTTTATGCATGTGTGCATGCATGGAGGTTTCTGACTTATGTAAGATTTACGTTATTCACAATATAAAAATCAAACTTACCTATGAAAAATATTATGCAATTATTATGGGGTAAAATTAAAGAAATTATGCTATATATGTAGCCTATCTACAAGGCACTATCATGTTAGGATAGTTATAATGATAAATAACTTTACTATCAAAAAATAATCATTAATAATAATGCTAACTATTGTAATATTATCATAATCATTACTATGATATTATAAAAATTGCAGAACTGCATTATAAATTAAATTATAAAAATGATTTTTAAATATTTTGATTTCAAAATTTTCTATGTAAAGTTGAATTTGAATAAGTCAAGACGTGCATGCTTGTATATTAATTAGTTAAGTCAAGTAAACACTTACTTAAATGAAAATAATACTTTTAACAATGATAATATAAAAAAAAATATTCAAAGATAAGTTTGAAAAAGAAGGGTCAATATGGGTATATAAATATCAAATACATCTCAATAAGTCAGATATGGTTTAATTTAAAAATATGATATATTTTATATTAATATTTGATTGATATTATTGTATTTGAAATGATATTTCATTGTTGGCCTTTGTCAATTTTTATCAATAATTGTCTTTGGATTATTAAAGTAGTC
The DNA here is from genome assembly GCA_011317285.2 of Androctonus mauritanicus. Taxonomy (NCBI): domain Eukaryota; kingdom Metazoa; phylum Arthropoda; class Arachnida; order Scorpiones; family Buthidae; genus Androctonus; species Androctonus mauritanicus. The sequence continues at coordinate 1,124 of WUQG02102476.1, read as the reverse complement.
ATTAACATAGAAGAATTAATATCAATATCTAAGTATATCCTGATGTTACTTTTCTTTAATAAATTTATTTTGAAATATTAACAACAACAATAAATAATAAACAGTTCCAGTAAAAACTAAACATCTACTCAAAATGTGTCATTTATTTTTCATTTATTTAGCATTTTGAATCTATTGATTTTTTATGTTTAATTTTAACATTAATTTAGCTAGTATAAATGTCACATTATCACAATGATGTCAAAAATTAACAGTATTTTATGATAATATCCACTGTTACATCATAACGATGACACACTGGGCCTGTGGTATCATTATAATAGATATTGACAGCAGACAACATTATGTTAAGAAATCAAGTAGGCTACATATTATTCTTACACTGTTAACACTTAGTGCTATCTATTGACAATAATATAAATTAAAATTGTGATAAAAATGAAATTCTATCTTGTAGGATTAAAGGATTCCATAGGATTAAAAGATGTGATGTCAAGGTGTCCTTTAATGGCAGAACATTACTATCAAATTTCATGAAAATATCTGTTAATTAGTTCAAAAGTTATTAGTAGGAGATAGACAGAGAGCCGAGCTTATTAGTCTGCCATTTTTTTATCTTTTCACAGCTAACATAGCACAGAATCATGATACTGTTACAGAAAATAACAGTGTCATGTTTCTATGGACCATCTGTTGTACACTGGTATTTATTATTTCAGTTCACAAAATAAAGGAGAAAATGACCACTTTATAAAAAAATAAATAAATCCAAAGGACAGAGCAATGAAATAAAGAACTGTCCTCTTAAATAAAAGGCATATAGTCACTGTACTGATAGGTTAATCAAATTACTCTGCTTTGTTGTTGAAGATACGATTTTTTCATTTTTCTTTACACTGTTCCTTTTTTATCAAAATTCAACAATTTATTTTTCAAAATCAGAACTGTTTTTACTATTTGTATTAAAATACACCTTAAATCAGGGATACCCAAACTTCTGGGAATTGTGACCCCTTAATGAAATTCTTTATACTTCATTGACATCTAACCTAGGGTTGCCATCCGTCCCGATATATCGGGACATCCGTCGGGACGGATGGCAAAAGACTTGCTGAAAAAGGTGA
>WUQG02102365.1:0-25700 GCA_011317285.2 Androctonus mauritanicus | reverse complement strand
GTAAAAAAAGTATATACTGTATATATATACATTAAGAATAATGTTGATTCAATCTCTTCTAGTTTAATTATTCAAAAGTTATTTAGGGAAGCATAACTCAAACTTCATTGCATCAGAATTTATTAATAAAAAATTATTTCTAAAACTTGAAACTTCATTTTAATGGATAGTTTAATTCATATGTGATTAGATATTAATTTATATTACATTTTTTTTTTAAATTTTAATTAAGGAATTAACACACTTATCTATTTTAATATAATTTTTAAAATAAGTTATATGAATATTTTAAGTTGACACGAAAATTTCCGTGCGTTTTAAATATTTATATCATGCATATTAATCGAGTGTCTTATTATTAAAATTAATTCAGTACAGTATCGAATGTTAGCTAGAAAGTAACTAACAAAAATATAAAACTATATACTTTATACGTGTATCGATTAGTAATTTTTGCTTTCTGAAAAATTCTGCTGATAAATTTGACGAATGGAACCAAAATTTATTGAATTCTGGCATTTAGGAATATATTTTTATTGTAAAATATTCTGATTATAAAAATTTTAAATGAATCATGAAAATTTTTAGAAGAGTAAAGGTATAATCAGGATCGATCTTACTTGTTAGATCAATTCAATCTATGCGACTACATTGTGCTTCAATTCATCAAAAAACTCTACTTAGTCTATAACCAAAAAAAGGACCAAAGGAACTAGTTTATATGCGCCAACAAATATTATGGCAATCGATGAAATGCCTATAAAAGAAGATTTACAGAAATGAAAAAAGGTCAATCTTTCTGGGTCATTGTTTCCTGAGATCCCTTGTCTCGAATGAAAGAGCTACTAGATTTCCAAATTTTTTATGGCTCTATGCATATTTGTTAACAATTCTAGTCAGCGGCGTTGAGAAAAACTTTTCCAAATTAACATTGATCAAATCTTATCTAAGGTTAAACATTCTCCAAATAAGCTAAATAATAGACGGCCTTGTAATATTATCCATGGAATGAGATGAAGCAATTTGATGACATTTTGAAGGAATATAGAGCAGATATCAAAACAAAATTGTATATAAATATAGTTTTCTTTTAATGCATTTTAATATAAGCTAATAAATATAAATGTTGACATTTTTTTAATTTTTAATATAATTATATTACCATATATTCATATATTCGTAATATCTAAATTTTAAGTCCTACAAAATTATCCAAATTGGACTTCGCAATTCTAAGGCTAAACTTATTTTATAATTGAATATTTTTGTATCCAATTATTCTGTTAATAATATGATATAAATGCTGGAAAGATAAAGAGATTAATTAAATAACTTTACAAAAATTAAAAAAAGAATCTTCTTATTTTTATCATTTCGAAAGATAGAGAAACTGTTTCTATATTTGAACTTATAAATAAAGATTTCTTTATTGAATTTTTCAAATCTCTTGAAAGATTTTCTGCACTTCCTAGTCTGATCAAAGATACTTTTCGATTTAACAGGAACAAGAGCACTATTCATGAATTCCCAAGATGTTAGTTCGATTATTTGTCGTCTTTGATAAATTTTTATTACTACTGACAATTCGAAAATTACCTAGTTTTATATATATATATATTGTTGCAGTTATAACACCAAAAGGTTATTAGAAGAATTTTAGAAATTCAAAGTAAATTTAAATAATACTTTACTATATAAATTTATAAATATTATTGTTTATAAGTTAAGAAATAATTGGATTATTTCTTAACTGGAAAGAACAAAAACATTTACTTTGCTTTAAAGGATTATTTTTAACATACTTATTGTTATGATTTAGTTTAATGGCTAAAAGATAATCTCTGAATTTCTGTATAAATTATTTTATCGTATTAATGTCTCAATTCAAATCTCGCTATCGCTTAATAAAATGCATTAAGTTTGTAATAAGAAAAACAAGATTATATTTTAGTAAATGTATTGATTTTTATAAATTCTAATAACCTCGTAAGTACAGACTTGTCTTATTAATGTAATTTTATTGCAAAGTATAAATTTTCCGCATTTAATAACAGTAGTAAATTAATCAAACTCAATAGCAATTTCACCTTTTTTTAAAGGTCGAGCAAAACATTCATTTGATATAAATTATGAATATATTTTTTTATTTCGACAATTTATCAAAAGTAGGTTAATGTTTTCGTAGTTATGCTGAAAACATCTTTATATTGGATTTTTAGCTCATCAAACCAAACATGTTATGATAATAAATTTCATTAATTAATTCATATCGATCATTCGCCGAAGTTAATAAAACTAAAAAAATTTTTATTCTCTTCCTTCTTGATATAGATTGAAAACTGATAGCATATATTTTCGTGCAAACAAACAGATGCACAACAAATCTACTTTGTAATTTTGCTAAGTGCATAAGGAAGTAAAAGATGTACTTTAATAAGTTTCTTGCGAGAAATTATTAATAGTATGATTTAATAGAACGTTATAAACAAATCAGAAAACTGTAAATGAAGTGCATTACTATAAAATTAGATTTTCTTTTCGAACAGGTGTCGTTTCTTATTCTTTTTTATGTTGTTTCGTTGTTGCTTTTAAAAACGATGAAGTTAAGCTAATACACAAAATCATATTTTTTTTTAGAACAATGTACAAAATACAGACTAACAAGTAAGACCTTCCCTTTAACATTAAATATAAAAATTCCATTAAACGTAAAAAGTCTGGAAAACGTTCATCTCTTTTCCATTTAAACATTTTCATTCGCTTTAAAGATTAAAAAAAAAATTCTGTATATATAATTTCAAGTGAATTTTTTCTCATGTCAATCTTGAATATTACATTATCCAGACTATAATAAATAATCCATGAAATTGTATCCTGTAATATTAATTAATATAATTAAAAAGATATTGATTTATTCGCGTAAATCTAAGGACGATCTTAACATATTTAATAAGAGATTTCAATCAACTATTTTTTATTTTTTAATCAAATTATTAAAGTATTTAGTTACAATTTTTTATAATAGATAAATATGAAAATCATTACAATTACAATAAATTCGGTTCATTATATTAATTAGTATAAATTCGAGATAAAAAAGAGATTCACTATAAATGCCTGTTTCGTATTACAAACTTCGCATTTACTTTAGTGAATCGTATTATATATAATTTACTTGGCATAATTTTACGAAAAATATATTAATTATAGCAATTAGCATTTCTATATTATTCTATATATGGAACAGCATAGCAACAGCAACAGCAGCAGCAGCAGCAGAGAATAATTTGTTACTTAATGAATTCGGAAAATGAAAATTATTTTTCATGCGTACTAATAAATTATAGATGATAATTAGTCAGTTGGCCGAATTTATTACCAGAAAATTAATATTTTAATTTTTCGACCATTCATTATATTGTATTAATAAGAAGACTGACGGAAAATATTAATGAAACCGCATATTTATACAGTTCCTCCTTTCTGGAAGAGTGAACCTTCGGATAAGGAAGCGATAATGGGAGAAAGTGTAATGATTGATTGTCAAGCCAACGGATTTCCTTCGCCTCAAGTTCGATGGAAGAAGTTTCAGGGTAAATATAATGAATTTAACCTTGTAAAGATATAACTGACCAAAGTATAAACGTAAACATATCACCCATTATGCAAGGATGTAATATAACACATTAATCCAACAGTTTATCACGTTATTCGGCTTTATACATATTTCCATATTCATATATCTTAAAGTATATTAACATTCGAGATATATTAATAATACTTAAGAGGAAGAAAATATTGGAGACTGGCGTTAATATATAGCAAATAGAATTATAATATTAAGCTAATGGATTAGTGGATTTCCATATGTAGGGGAAACGGCTGGTGATTTCCGCACGGTGATCAGCAATCCTCATATCCAGACGTTAGAGAATGGATCACTGGTAATTACAGAAGTGGAACTTGCTGACGATGGTCAATATATGTGTCAAGCAACCAATGGTGTGGGTACAAGTCTCAGCTCTGTTGTACGTCTTATTGTGCACGGTTAGTATTTCTGATTAATTTTTCTCGTTTATATGGATCGTTAAAGTTTGCTATGTTATATATATTCTGCCTTTACTTCTAACATTATTAAAAATTACTTAATTACTATATTTAATATTCTATTATCTACAATATATTTTTTAAAATGCTATCAAAACAACAGTTCTTAACTAAATTTATTCTACTTTCTCTTAAAATGTTTACTTCATAAGTAAAGCTATTCAGAAATAAAAATAAAATCATTTTAAAACAATAGAAAGAAATGTAATTTCGTTCTTATTAACAAAACACACTTTCTATAAAATTTTTATTTAAATGGCAAATGTTTTCAGATCTAATATCCATTACCAGATTAAATAAAACTACTCAAATCGCAATTTTTTATGTATATATTTTTTTATATTATAAATCATTGAAAGTTTATATATTCTATCGAAAATATTCGAAATAAAACAATTTCAAAATAAAATGTCCATAGTTACATTAAGCTTTCCTTTTAGTTCAGGGGTTCTTAACCAGGGATCCGTGAAAAGATTTCAGGGGGTCCGTAAGTTTGGATGAGAAAAAATCAACTCATTATGTTTATTTTAACCGACGCTAATTAAATCTAACATTTCCTTCTCTTATAAATGTATGCAATAAATTACAGTAGTATTAGGTGTATCTGTGATCAACAACAGTCTTCACGCTAACATATCTTTAATAAATAAAATGCAACTTGAAGATTCCTATATATTAAATGTATTCAATGTGCTAAGAAAAAAGAACATATATTACTGTATCATGTTTTTTATTTTGTTAACTTAATATAACTAGTTTTCTTTGTAATTTTATTTTATGCATTTAAAATTATTATTCTGAGAAGGAGTCCTTGACCTTCTTGTAACAGGCAAAGGGGTCCATGGAACAAAAAAGGTTAAAAACTTTGTTCTAATTCATATGACGAATGTATCTGAGAAAATTAATAAAGTTATTAATTTTATAGATATAATATTTATAATATGTTAATAAAATACATTAATATTTATCTTGTATAGTGTAATGAATCTAGTTAATGCATTACAATATAAAAGTTTACAATATCTGCAAACAATGAGATCTTGCATATTGAATGCATAATTTACAAGACAACTGTTATGTAAATGGATGATGTATTATCATATACATAATCATAATACAATAATATTATAATTATAAGTATAATATATATTAATTATGATGCAATTTTATAATAATTAAGTGCGATTCGAATTATTTATTATATTTTAAAATATTTTTTTCGTGGGAAAAAATATTTTAAAGATTCAAAAACGTAATAAAAACAATAAATAAATTCTTTTTTTAGTTCCTGCCCACTTTCGAAATAAATTCAAATCTACTACCATTCGAAAAGATGAAACAGTTCAATTGAAATGTGAAGCGTATGGAGAAAGACCTTTAACCATCTCCTGGATGAAAGATAGACAAAGCTTTAATCCCAGATCTGATCCAAGGTATGAGAGTTTTCGTTCGATATCTAAATTTATTTTTATTAAAAAAAAAAAAAAACGTTTCATTTTACTCTTTCGCATTAATAACAACAACAATAATAATAATAAAATTTCTAAAATTAAATTATCATCCCGAATTTATTTTAGATGCAATAATTAAAATTTTCTGTTCGAAATACTTTATTTAAAATTAGATTATTTTATAAAAGTATTAAATAAAAAAATTTTTAATATCGCTTGAATATATATTTCAAATCATTTTTGTCAGAGTGAATATTTTAAAATTAAATCCGTGTTTTAAAATATAATAGATTCCAAGAATATTATTGGAACCGCATATGCTATTTTTATTCTCTATAAACTATCTTATACAAAAGATGCTAAAAATATGATCGCTAAATCTTTAGTTTAATGGATGAGGAAAGTCTTTTCTACTTGGATTATTCAAATGTTACATGAAAAATGAATAAAATAAAATCGTGATATTTTTACATATTTCATTAGAATAAATGCTCATTATTCAGGTGATAAGTTGCTTAACATTTTTTTTTTTTTGGATAAACGATGATAATATTTAAAAATACGAGTTACTTTTTAGAATATTTATATATAAGTCTATTTAAGATTTTATCAAATAATATAAACATAAAAAAATTTTATCAAATAATATAAACATTAAAAATTTCATCAAATAATATAAACATTAAAAATTAAATTTTGAAAAATAATAAGCACTAAAACAAATAATTTGATATTAAAATTTATTTTCATGAATACAGTGAGAAAAAATTTTTGCATTCAGTTCAAGTGTAATATGAAACCAAAAAGATTTGGTGATGTAAAATGTTTAACATCGCTGAATTTTTTTGATAATTCGCAATATAAAATCATTAACTGAATCTGAAAGTTTTCAATTATTTGTAAGCATAATTGGAAGGTAATAAAAAAATCAATTTTTATAGGTATAGCGAAAAAGAAACTATATTAGAGAAAGGCATGACTTCGGAACTGACTATAATATCCGCTAATCGAAGAGATTCAGCACTCTTTACTTGCACAGCAGTAAATGAATATGGAAAGGACGAAACTAATTTTCAAGTTTTAGTTCAAGGTAAAAAAAGCAGTTAACATGTCTAGTACAAGAATATAATTACTTAACATTTTATCGAAAACTTTCTAGAGTCGACTTATAATTCTTTTAACAATTATAGCTTCTTTTTTACTGTTATCTTTATAGTTTCAATTTAATTTATAATTTTTAAAAGTATATAAATATAAAAGAAAAAAATAGTTTAATATTATTATTTTCTCAGTTTTTTTCTATTAATTTTAATTTAGAGAAACCAGATAGTCCTAGAAATGTGGAAGTAAAGGATGTTTCTAGTCGAACAGTTACAGTTTCATGGGTTCATGCCTACACTGGCAATCTACCTTTAATCAATTATATCGTACAAGTTAAGCGAGAAGACGGTAAGATTTTCTATATTGTAAAAAACGTTAACATGTAATTGTAAAAATTTTAATCAACAAATTGTTAAATCGCTTCTCGATAATATTGCATAGTATAATTATGGATGTTGTTACCATAAAACAGTACAATGGCATTGAAGAGTTCTTACAATGCCTCAGTTTCTAACATCAGTCAGATTAAATTATGAGCTTTAAATAGCAGAATTAACGAGAAAATATAATTCAAAGTTTGGAAAATGATCTAAGGATGTCTTAGAAAATAGGATAATAGAGACTGCGTTGTGCCATCTATTGATAATAGTTTCACTTCATAAACATTCATTTTGTGAGGAATACATCCATAATTATATGTGAATGGATAACTTTCCATTTAAATTATTCAAAAGATAACACGATAATAATAAAAATTGTTTGCTAGTTTCAGAACGAATATGTCTTATATTAGAATGATTAAATTGTTTAGAGTAATATAGATATTAAAATTTCATTTCTTTCATGTAATTTTATTTAATGTAGTTATTTTTTAAGAACTATATAAACAGTTATTTCTTTTAAAGAATGTTAAAAACAAGAAATTTTTAATAGTATAATGATCTTGTTTTATTTATTTTTTGTTCTTTCTAGAAAGAAATATTACTATAGTAACGGTATATAATTTTGTTGTAGAGGTATGTTTGGTCTGTATTGTTTTAAAATAATTTCGTTTTTATTTTTTCATTTTTTTCATATAAAATTTCCCACATATAATTTTTTGTGCATGATATTTTTCTCCCGATATAATTTTATATACTTTTTTTTTTCCTATATGCTCCTCTTTATATTTCAGTTTATCTTAGAGCTTGAAGCTGAATTTTATCACAAAAAATGATTCGAAATTTTTTTTTATGGGCCTATTTATAGAAATAACTTGCTGATCGATCGATATCAATTTGCATTAAATTATTGCTAAAACTTCAGTGTCGCCATCTAGTGCCAAATATCAAAAGCAAATTACCATGTCATATTTTTTTACGTTTTTATTTTCTTGATATTTATTAGAATATTATCGTTATATTTATAGTAATCATAGATATTTACGTACAGAACAATGGACCGATAGAACTAAATCTATGAGTATTCCTAACACCGAATCGGCTGCTGTTATTAGAAATTTGAATCCTGTTACGACGTATAATTTTCGTGTTATTGCCGAAAATAGCTTAGGAAAGAGTAATCCTAGCGATAAAGTATCAGCAACGACGAACGAAGAAGGTAAAAAAAAATTTTTTTAAATATATAATTTCAAATAACGTTATCTCTTTTTAGAAACTAAATTGATATATCATTTTAAGTTACTGCTATTCTTTGTAGTAACAAACCGAAAATGATATTCATGTAATAGCAAGTACACTTTCATCCTTTAACAAGCTGTTAAAGCACACTTTCATAATCATTAAGGTAGCTGTCGTTAAATGTAATCCGATAATGCATATTCTCTAAAGTAACTCACTCAAATTTCGAGTGTTCATAACATTGCATTATTAATGAATCTGCTTAAGAGGATTGAGTTAATTGTAGTTTATCACACAAGATTTTAATCTAGTTTAATCTAAAATCCAATTAATTTGACCCCATGAAATATTAGATTAAATAATATGTTTTGATATAAAAAATAATGACTTCTTTTTCTTATAAAATTATTTTCAATATTAATAATAAAAAATTTCTCATATTTTTTTTTCTTTTTTCAAATTTTAATGAAATAAAGAATTTAATTATTTTTAATTGTTTGTCTGTAAAAGTTTATCCTATTATGTCTATTTGTTTACATTCTACGTGGTTCATGAAGCATATTTAATAATGTTATTCTCTAAAGAACTCGATAAACTTTGAAATGATTTTTTTTAGAATTTTATGAAAGGATTATATTGCGAATACTATCATATTCTAAGATAATTTTTATAATTATAATAGCGAAAATTTGAATGCACGAAATCAATTTGTTATAATTTGATATTTTGTTTGCTTTGCATAGAACTCTGCTCTATTGTTTGAGATTTTCTATGTAGTATTGATTAGTTTGATTAAGAGCTGGCTTTCGGTATTCTACTAATATTTGGAAAATGTTTGAAGAGTCTCGATGAAAACAGAGAGATTTATGCTTTTCTTCAGAATATAAAAATTCTTCAGTGTAGTCTAATAAAACTGTAGAGATGGGTCTACATAATAAGACTTTTGTCTAAATGCGAGCATACAAAAATATGTTATTGCTAAGAATTTGATAAAATTATTTACCATATCAAGATTAAATCGTAAATTTTGCATAATAGATTTATTATCCCATTTGGAGAACAAAAATATATGATTTTCAATATAGAATTTTTTTTTATTATTGAAAAATATTAGAGATAAAGTAGGCTATATCTAATAAAATATTATATACTTTTAAAATTTGCTTAGGAAAGTGTACCACTTTAATTTTAAGGAGTTATATTTGACTTTATATAAGTTTTAAATCAGTTTAAGTGGGCGTCATTAGATATTTATATTACTCTTTTAAAAAAAAAATTATTCAGTATTAATAGATATACTAAATGATCAGATGAGACAAAAATATTTAATTTTTAATATCTAATATATAAAATATTAATATTTAAAAATTTTGTAGTCCCGAAAATTATTATTTTAGGTTAAAATATGATGATTAATTTTTTCTAGGCATATATACTTTTAAGATTTTTTTGTGTTAAAATAAAATTTTATCGAATGTTTTTAAAAATAATCGTTTCATACATCTTTACATTATTATATTTATCACCTGAAAGTTTATTGATTATAATGTAGCCTATCTAAGACAAAAAAATTTGGCTCTTGAAGAATTTTTGGATTTATATTGATATTTTTCTACGTTCTCTGATTCTTGCTTGAGAAGTATAAAGTTTTCAACTCTTTTTCTGTTACTGCATGCATCATGAAATCATTTTATTCTCGTTGTGAGATTTAAATTTCTCCTATATGTTTGTCATGCGTATTACAGTATATAATAACAAGTTTCAATTTATATATACTGAATAAAGTTTGTAATGATTAAAATATTGCTTAAAAAATAGTATTTTTATAAAATTGATCAGTAATAGAACACAAATAAAAAGGATGAAATGTGAATTTGCCAATTTTGTCAAAATTGGATTATGAAAACTGTCATTTTATGATTAATAACGTTTATTTTAGTGCAAAATTTTAAATTATATGAATGAAAATTCATATAGTTTAAAATCTCTATTAAATAAAAATATCTCTATTAAAATTTATTTTAATAGAGGTTAATTAGTAGTTTAAACTTTACATATTCAAAAATTAAATTGGATTTTATGTCGAAATACATTAAACAGTTCTATATGTTCAGAAGCTTATGTTCATTCTTATACTATTTAATATATTTAAAGTTCATTTATTCAGTTCTAAATAAATTTCTAACACAAATTTATGCGAAAAATTGATGAGGAAACATAATACGAAGTTTGCAGTTGTTTTTCTTGCAAGAGAATAACTATTACTCACATAATAATGCTTAAACAAAAAATATAAAATGATGTATATGAAAATAAATGTGAGATCAACTTAAAGCTTAATTTTTCACATTTTATAATACATTATCCTATTTTACATAATAAGACTGTTTAATAACTCTACTAATCCGTTATTGTTGCTATAGAAAAACACTGTTTCTAAATTTATCTTCTGCTCTATACAGTGAAAGCAGTTTGTATCGCTCTTTCTGTTGATTTGTCGTGGATCAAAAATTAATCCACTTGGGTCGTCATAAGTATAAAATAAGAAAAGAGATTACAGTGATTCTTTTCCACATATCTGAAATGTTTACTGAGTATAATCTCTAAAAGAAATTATAAAAGTCCTAGAACTGTCTTTAAGCTGTCCGGCGTGAAAAGTTACGGATTACAGTATATTAAGCCATGTCTACGTCCTGTAATATAGATGGTAATAAAGGATATGAAAGCTACTGAAACTCGGGTTGTAAAGGAAAACGGATTGAAAAACTAGTTAAACCGAGACAGTAACGAGAAAAACATGATAAATTTATAGAAGATGCAATATCGACATTATTAGGTAAAGTTAACAGAAGTTAATTAAGCATTAATTACTGATAAATTTCCAAAAAAATCACGAAATATTATTTATTAATTATACAAAGCAGCAATTTTATACTCATTAAATAACTTGCTATAATATCCCAAATTCAAAATTATAAAAAAATCATTAAAATCAAAATATTGAGTAATATAAATTTTTATTTGTTTATGCTATATTTTTCATTTAACATTTATCAATTTTGAATTTTTTTTTTCAAATCTAATATTTAAAAAATATCGTTTTTGATTTTTGATAGTTAGTTTTGTTTTATATTCGAAGATAAATCTTTAAAGTTTTATTGATGCAATTGTTGAAGTAACGAAAATATATTGATAGAAGCTTAAACGTTTCTATTTTCGCGTGTCACTAATAATTTGTTGGAAGTAAAAAAAATGTTTAAATGAAATATATAAATATGCAGAATGACTTGAAAAATTATTAACTTGAAATTTTATGATATATATCGTCGCGATTATGTAACTCAAAAGAAAATACTTTTTTGACAAGTTTTTATAAAAAAATTCATATTATTTTCTATACGATTTTCTGAAAAAATCTATTTTGAATAATTGTTTAAAATTTGTTTTCATAAAAAGAAACATTTATCTTTAAAAATGATTTATCAAAAAAAAAAAAAAAAATTACGGAAATTTTTAAATATGTTTATAATGTTTTTAAATTTTAAATTAATTTATAAATAAATAATTTTTAAAATGAATATTACACAACTCATAACTGGTTATTAATGATTATTTTAATTTTTTTCAAACATAAAAACTAAATCAGAAAGAATTATTTTAATTATTTATTACAACTATTTGTCAGAATTCAGAAATAAGGAATTGACTTTTTATAAAAATTCAACTCAAGTTTTTTTGTTTAAAAACTAAATATTGATCATATAGTTTTAACAAAATCTTATCCTTCTCACCTCAATGAAAAATTAAGAAATTTTCATATTTATAACTAAAAACACATTTGAAATAATTATAATATAAACATTTTTAATACTATAGATATTAAAATTATTGCGTACCATTCATGATTTATTATGGAAATTAAATAAATTTATCCGTTACTTTTTATATGCATAAAATGTATTTAAACATTAAATTAAAATAAAATATGTTATCAAATATACTGAAATAAAAGGATACTTAATTTTTTTTAAATTTATTATTTAAAAAATTTTGTTAAATAATAAATTGTTTAAAAAATTCTGTTGATTATTTAAAAGGAAATCTGCTACGTGATGCATTTGTACACCACTGTATTATTAATTAAACAATGAATACAATATGTTAAATGAATTGCTAATATAGATACAAACTTTAAAATGAATATTACTTTTTATACTTTCTAATTGTTTATTATATTATTATTTAGTTATACTAACAGTTTAAGGTAGAGGTTCTCGAGAATGACCATCAATGCAGCCACCAGCAACTTCTGGTGACTGACTTTTGCCTTAGTATAACGAAAATTTATTATGTTATAATTTTTATACTTTTGAAAATAAGCAATTTATTCATATATTCAATTTTTATTTGAAAATATAAAAATATTATTTTTTAATTAAATAAATAAGTGTTACAGATTTATTCATTAAAAGAATGATAACGCTACTCTCATAATTTTTTTTTTTTTTTTGATAATTTCGGTTAATTTATCCTAAGCATAATAAATAGGATATAATACAATTATATACAGTTTCCGTACAATTTTTGACTCCCATGTACTGTAAATATACAATTTTCTTGTGGCTGCACTAAAATTTTCTAGTGGCTTCATTTGAAAATAGCTGATTTAAGATAATAGTTTAGATCTATATTTTTTTAAATAGTTCGGTTTTATAATCTTAAAATTACTCCAGTTGCGAATTATATATTGAATATTATTTATGCAACATATAACTCCAACTGGGCATAAATTTTAAGATTATATACCAGGAAAGAGATATTCTGACACTTAAAAATTGAATGGATTTGAATAATTATTTCAAATAATATTTTTAAGATTAATAATATTTAAATTTATAGAATTTTAAGATATAAGTATGTTTTACCAAGTATAGTATACGTCCATCTACTTAGAAATAGTTTCATTTGAACAGAAAAATTTAGCTGGGTTCAAAAATGAAATCACTTATTATTTACACTTATTATTATTTTTCCTATAAAAAAACAACATGAATATCTTTATAAATAGAATAATTTTTTAATTTTAAAGGAATGGATGGAATAAATAAATTAGATATGATCGAACAAGATATTACTCTTTAAAATATTTTAAAATAATTTTTAAGACTTTATCTTAAATAAAATTTTTAGTAAAGATAGTCGTAATTTAATATTTGTTTTCTTTTTTATTTTTGCTCTTTAAATAATATATAACTTTAAAAGTTTATATATATATATATGTTATATAGGTTTTTTTAATTTTACGATAATTCAATATATAGTATTTTTCTAACTGCCTATTTTATATAAAAGACAATAACTGTCTTTAAATCATCACATTTAATACTTCTAGTTAACTCTCAGTGAGCATTATAAATATGTCAGCCAAAAAAGTAAAGTATGAAATTTAAGAGATATCCGTATCTGGATTCCTATCTTGATGGTCTAGAATCGAAGCCATAGAGACAGCAGCAGTCTGTTCTAATAATATTAGAAATATAACCTTAAAGATGGTCATAAGAATGGTTGCAAACATAGTCAAATCTTAACTAAAATCAGATTTCTCTTGTAAATTGCCTTTGAATACTTTCAAATCCCTGTTATGTTATGTTGTTCAAAATCCGCTTTTGTTATTCAGTAAAGTAAGTTCTTTCACAAATATTATCATATTTTCAGTGTTGTTTGCCGAAACTTTCCGCTGATACATCACCTTCGCCCTCAAACACTTAAAATTGCTAATGAAATTTGAAATTCTTTACTATTAATTAATAGCATTATGCAAAGATAAGTCATTCATCGTTAATTATACATTACTCTTGAGTGATGGCACATATTATTCCTTTCATTCTTTATTTATCATTTTCTTAATGCATCAACAGCTTTAATTGCATTTATTTTCTTACTAAATTATTTCTTTCCATCTTTTAGTCAATTAAATAACAAATCACTTTAATTTAATATAGAAGATATTTTAAATTTCCTATTTTTAAATATTCTTTTACTTAATTAGATTTAAGATTAATTTTGCAATTTAAACTTTTTAAAATTTCCTTTTATGCCTGTTTAATTTATTAAAACTTAAAATTATTTGTTATTACTGTTTGAAGATATTCATTTTTATTTTGTTTATGCTATTTTTTCGTTTAACATTAATTGTTTATAAGATAACATTTAATATTAAGAGAGTAAAATTTTCATATATTTTTAATAAAATTTTTCTTTTTCTTTATGCATATTATTTAAAAGCAAAAGGATTGCTAACATTTTAAATTGCTTTTGAAGATTGTTATTAAATTAGATTGTTATTATTTGAAATTCTGTAGGGCCTAATGATAATCCAGAAATGTTTCGTATTATCTACAGTAATAGGATTCCATCTTATCCGATATTTTTATACTCTGTTTTTTATGATATTAATATCTTCAATGAGTATAATAGGTTTTATTAGATGAGTTTTCTATTTACAAAGTAAAAATTTTAAGTAAAAGATTAAATTTCCTATTTTTGTCTATTTTGCAATGCACTTTTCCTCCCTCTTATACAAAATTCAGTTTCTCTTTGTCATATTGGATTATATTTGAATTTTATGTTAGATATCCAATATTTTTTCATTTTATATTTTTCTTTGTTTTCTATAATGAATATGTTATTTTTAATACAATTTTTATTTGATTTTTATTGTATATATATTTTATACAATTTTTTATATAAATTTGATTTTATATATTCACTTTGTCTATCACCGAAAACCAAACATTTCAGAACATTCAAATTTTAAAGAATCGTTTCTTATTAAAGATACTATGCATATATATTATGTTGCTATATCGAGAGATGTGACAGTGACTCTAAACCAAGTATAATAGTCACTAACTGATTCTTATTACGAGAATCATTACAATTTTGAAATTCAACTCGGTGTAACTTTGATCCCAAGTTAAAAGTTTTTCTGACAAATTATAATCGATAAAAATGTTTAATTAGTTCTATTATTAATTAGTATGAGACTCTTCAAATCTAATTACAGTAATAATAGAACTAGAGCAATTTAAAAAATTGTAAAAAATCGGCAAAAAGAGTCGTTTTTCTCTTCTTCTTCCTTTTCTTCCTCCTCCTCTTCCTTCTTTCCTCTTCCTTCTCTTCCTCCTCCTCAAATACTTCTACAGTCGCATCGTTCAAGCGATATCAATGAAATTTGGAATAGGGCCTATTTATGGATCTTTCTTAGATTACTTGTAAGTCGTCTGAAAATTTCAGCGGAATTAGTCAAAATAAAGAGGAGAATGGGAGATCACTTTTCCATCAACGTCTCTACATATCGCATTGTTTAACCGATTTGGAACAAATTTGGGATATAGGAATATCGTAACTTAATTAAAATCATCTGAAAATAAAATAACTTTGGTAAGCGTTACTGTTTTATTTTCTTAAATCACGAACCAAATAACCACATCTAAATTATAACAAATATCAAAATTTCTTAATACTGTATTTTGCTTATTTTTTTTTTAACGTATTAAATATTTTTAATAGTTATTTCATTATAAGATGGCGAAACAATTTATAGAAACATGAAATTTATTATATTCATTTTAAATATTTCTTTTTGTAAAAAATTATTATAATGTTATTTAACTTTAATAAAAGCGTGGCTTAATTAATTTTGTAACATATTAAATTCTTTTGTTATTTTTTTGTAAGAACGGATTTAGTTTGGTGATAAATTTTATTAAATAATTTCTCAATAGGACAAGACAAGAGAAACATGTTAATAATTCGACTCAACCGTATTTAACATCATAAGATTTATAAGAATGCTAAAAATTTCATAACTGACTAGCAGAAATTAAAAAAATAAACTAAATTAAAGAAACAAAAGCCTAAAATTAAATAAAAATAGCTTAATTCAAAATAACTTAATAACAGATTTATGATTAAATACTCGATAAACACATGAATGATAATATTAAGTAGTTTATACTTAAAAGCTTATAAGTTAGTTGGATTATTTTTAAAAGTGGATGTATATACACTTCACAGTACTAATCTGAAATGCTACTACTGTGTAGTGTTTCGTAGTGAGTATATAATTTGCGTTATTTTATTTTCTATATGAAAAAAGAAAATTGTGGCATCATCCCTATTATTTGAATTCGATACCACATTAATAGAAAAATTAATTATTAGACTTAACATGAAGCATCACATCAAAAGATAAATAGATAAATCTTATTTCTTTAGTGGTTCAATAAATTGCTAACTTGTAATAACCGACTATTGATAGTAAGCATATCTTTCATTGTAAATCCTCTTTACAATGAATAAAATTTCTACAATAGCTCACTTTATCCTTTACAACTATAAAAGTACCTTCATACCTTTTCAAAAACTTTCATAAATCATCTTGTTTCCTTTATCACGTTTGTTATGGATTTCATGTGATCTGTTAAATGTGTTATTTTTCATTATTTGTTCTGAAAAATTTATTTTTAATTTTGGTTATTTTCCCCCTTAAATATGTCCATATTTAAGGAAAAAATGAACAAAGGAAGGTTATTTTAAAGATTAATAGACTGATCTCTACAAGTCAGATAAGATGAAAATATGATTAGATACAAGAATAGATAATTTATATTTAAAATATAAAACAAACGTTCATTAAATATATATATAAACACAATTATTTAACATATATTTCTCATAATTTATTTTCGCTTATATTTTTACAGTTTTCAGCTTTGCCACTGAAATGTATTATAAATGCAAATCAATTATAGTATATTTTTTAATATATATTCAAATTATGATATCCTCATATTAAAACTTCCCTATATATATGAGAAATATTGAAAAATTTTATTTTGCAATTCCTCATTATTTAATACACTGTGCAACTTTAAAATAATTATATTTCTTATAAAATAAAAAGAAATATAATTTTTAAAATTGAAGAAAATCATCCAAATTTTTTCAGATATATATGCTACTTTGCATTCCACTTGATTCCAGGATAGCTTAAATTATATACATTTTGCAAATTACATTTTATAAATCTATCTACATTTTATAAATAAAATACAATAGCACTTAAGTTACTGTATTTTATTTATAAGATGTAATAATGTAACAGAAAATTTCATGTTATATATTCAGATAACATGAAAATTTATTGATTTTTTATATATTATGCAGATAAGTTATTAAATAAAAAATAATATATATATATATTTTTTAATAACTTATCTGCATAATATATAAAAAATCAAATTAAAATTAAATTATATCTGCATAATAATTTACATAAATTCAATATAATTAATTACATACAGCATATTATATTATAATAAACTATTTTTATATTTTAAATGAAAGTTTAAACATAGTTAAAATTTGATAAGGTAGAATTAAAATTATTTATCTAATTAGATAATTTTTCTTCATATTAAAATTCTAATTAACTAATCTTGAGTGATCTTTAATCACTAATTATTATATAGCAATTTTCATTATTCTTTTAAAAGTCTACACGATATAAACAAAATCTCTTCAAAGTATATATATAGAATGTCATAAATCAGTAAAGATGACATAAAGTCATTAATTTTAATTGTAATCGCTAGATGATGATGATATCTGTAGGGATCAGAAGAGAGGCGTAGAGTTCTCTATGGACATTATTCAATACAGCATGTTGCTATATTATTTATTATTTATAAGGAAAAGTTTAATAAGTATAGTCATTTTTCATAAATGATATAATTTTTACTCTTTAGAAAATAACAGTTATTTGATAGTTTAATTGCTTTAATGTTGGCATTTCGTGGATGTAAACTTAAAATTGGTGGATATCAGTATATTATAATTAGTTTTATAGTTATTATATTTTATGCATATAAAAGTATCAAATAGCACTAATATCTTACTAAATCTTAAGGAATATAACCGAAAATTTGTGACGTTGATACAAATATAACATGCAATTAGATAATATGCACATGTCAAATAAAAATGGATTTTTGAAAAATGTGTTTCTATCAAATGCGAAAATTGCTCTCAGCACCCATAATTTTTAAATTTTTTTTATCAAAAATTGAACATTTAAAAATGTTTTACAGTTATTTTTAAAAATCTGTTTTATGTACAGAGTTCTTTCATACTGGAATATTTAATTGTTAAAATTAAAATGAAAAATACTTACCCATGAAAATTTGTATTTTTCGTTATTTTATTTTTGAAAGTAAATTAAAAAGCACCACGCGTTAAATAATTATTAAATATAATTAATAGGCATCATATTCATAATTTATGATATTTTTCTCCATAGGACACGCATTTTCTTCAAATGCACATAGTTTTTAATCGAATTAAAAATTTTATATCGCTCTATATCAATTAAAACACGCATTCTGAAAATATAAAGAAAACATATTTATAATAATTATTTATTTATAAATTAAAATTTTGATTTCACGCCAAAGCGAATCGAATAAATCTCTCAATAAGAGAGATTTATTCGATTTGCTTATCTGCCTTCCATTCACAGTATAATAAATTAGAAATATATTATTGTTATTATTATAATTTACACCCAGTTCGCAAATCGATCTGCAAACCTGCATCTGTTATAGACTACGATAATCTTTGGGAATAAAATTAGATAATACACCGAATTTTGATAAATCTATTTAGTGTTTTACCTATTATCTTACCTTTAAAAAGTAGACATTCAGATACGTATATCTGTAATTCATTATACTTATGCTTAACTAATGTTATGAATTGTTTTATTTAATTTTTCAGATATAGATATAATTTTCTAAGTAATCATAAATTATTTATCTCTAGACTGAAATACGATACTTAACTTTTATTTTTTGTATTGGAATATGTACACAAAGTTTATTAGAAATGAATAATAACGAGTAATTAGGGGAGAGTTGCCTATTGCGTACCGGTCAACTAAATCGTACGTGATAGCTATTTCGTTATATACGTCGGTGTGTAACGAAATAGCTATCAGGTACGATTTAGGTGACCGGTACGCAATAGGCAACTCTCCCCTACATTAAAACGTGTACTAGTATAAAATGTTTGATATATCAGTTATTTTAGAATATCATCTCAGAAGAGTTTTCTTATATTTTTGTTATATTGTAGTTTTCTGATACTTATATGTTAAAATTTTTTATAATTTTATTTAAATTACCTTATTTCAGATTGTTATACTAGTTATTTTTAATTCAAAATTTCATTCATTACATTTAATTTGGAGGAAAAACGATTTATTTTACATTCACATATTTGTTTTTTAATTTAATTTTCAATAATGTCTACAAAATTTATTTCTCTTTTATTTATTTCTAGAGATAATCGAATAAATCAGTGACAGATTATTATTATTATTATTATTATTTTATATTCATTTTCGACATTATTTAATTATGTATGTTTAGAATAAAAATTTTCCTTATAAATTTGCTTTGTGTTGAAAATCATCTGTATAATTCAATATTAAATTTTACTTTTCTGTTTGCTCTTTCAATTTTAAATCATGATTAAATTCCAATTTTCGTTTAAAATTAATTTTAAAAAAAATTGTTGATTGTTTTATTATTAGATTATAGTTTAATTTATCGGCATTAATAATATTGTTTAAAGAATATTATTTCTCTTGTCAACTTTTATAAGTGTATATATTTGAATTATTATTTAAAATAATTATAAATACTTAAAAACATTAATTCTGCTTTAAAAATTATGTTTTTTTTTTTTTTACTTTAACAATATTAGATCGAATAACTAACTAGGATTCTACATTCACTGTAGGATTGCCACGATATTTGAACTATAATTATGATAATTTAATCTAATTAAATAATTTTTAAATGGATTAATGTGAAAACAATTTTCAAAATCTTCTTAAATATCGTATCTTTTATGAAAAAATATATTATTCCAATTAAGAAAAATTTAGGAATGTATTATTCTAAAGAAATTTTTTATTTACAAGCCTTTTCCCGATTAGCAGTTTAGTTCCAATTTATTTAAAATATTTATATGTATGTCATACTTGACAAGTTTTGTCTTTCTTCCAGAGAGAAAAATTCTCTGAGTAGCTTTCCTACAAATAATTGCTTAACTGCAGTGAAACTACACTGAAGGCGCAGTACACTTTAGGATCAAATTAAGAAAACTGTTCGATATTGCTCAATTTTTCTTTGTTCAGACTTTTTCTGTGTTTTAATTCTTAATAGAGCATATCGAAACACTATTAAGAATTTCGAACATTTATTTTACTTGAACATTTCAAGATAAAATAAATTAATATTCACTAATTTTTGAACTTAAGCGAAAAAGAATAAATTTAGAAATGTTTTATTTTTCACTTAAGTAAAATTTAGAAATAAATGAAAATATAAAAATAGAACAGAAGATAATTGAATAAAAAGTAAAACGACATTTTATATTTATATAATATGCACAAAATTATTAGAATAATTTTTTAAACAACGATGAAAATTTTTAATTTTCAATGTTTATGGCTTAACAAATTATGATCTATTCACTTTTGCTTTATCTTAAAAAGGAATAAAGGCGTGAAAAATGTTATTACTTCGTACTTTTTGAAATATTTATATTTTTGCTTACAACGGAATTGCGAAGCGATTTTTTTTTGTTTGTTCTTTCTTGATTTCAAACCAAATAAAGAATGAACAGCTGAAGGCAATTTTAGAGATTAAGAATTTTAAAACTTAATTATTATTTTGCTTATTTTATTCTGATTTATATTAATTATTATAATTTAATAAATACAGATTGATTCATAATAAAATATTTATAGTAATTAGTACTAAATATTGCATTTCGATATACTGTAGCTAGATACATTATGAATAGATTGATATATAAAGATGACTGATGAACAGATTGATATATAAAGTTGGTACTCTTCGAATTTGTTTTTGTTTTGGGGTCCAAATGGTGAAGATGCAAACGAAAATACTAAAATTACAAGAGGTGCCAAGTAGGTGTAAATGATTGCAACAGAAAAATTTTAAAATTCGAAAGTGGAGCCTAACTTACACCCGTATTTATTTACATACAGAGAATAAACTTTATATGATAAATTATATTGATGTTTGAAATATTTTTGATAAAATTTTGTAAAAATAAATTTTTAAGAAATACATATTTCAAAAATTTTGGCAAATTGCATATATTATATAGTATGAAATATAATAAAATATAAATTATTAGGCATATCTGAAAAATTAGTTAATTATAAAATAAATTAAAGAAATATTGCCATTCATGTAAATCTTTAAGAATTAAATGATATCACATAATTACCGGATATCGTTTTTTATATGTTTTTAAATTAAAAAGTTATAAATTTTCTGGTTCTTATTTTTAATATGTAAACTCTTAGTTTTCTGCTATCAGGATAGGTGCATGAGAAAATTTTACTATTTATCTGAAAATACAGATTTATCTGATTTAGATAAATAAATAAAATATTTTCAATTGTTTACCTGATTCCCTTAATTGTTCAGAGGTTTCCAGATTTTTGGATTTTCCTTACTCATTCATGACTTCTCTGATTGAATTCTTAACTCTGTCAAGTCTTATGAAATGATAGGTTCTTGATATAGAACTTCATAAGAGTTATTAATTCACTATGGTTGAAATTAAATAGAATTCTTTAACTTTACTATTTATTATATAAAATTTTATGGAAAAAAAAGAAATTATTGTTAGCTGATTCGATATAGTAAAATTTTAAATTATTTAAGTATTTTTTTAAGATATTTCTTTTTTTTTACTTTTATTAAACTTCTATATGATTTCATTATTAGAAATTAATACCTAAAAAGCATCCAGTTTACATTGTTAAATACAAATAATGTCTAGCATTAAAATAATTTTTATAACTAAATTTTTGCAAATAATTTGTTTGAATACTAAGTAAAATTATTTTCGAAAGAAAGAAAATATTGGTATATAGTTTCAATGACGAATAAATTAGGCAACTTTAGTGACAGAAATGCCTACAAAAAATCATTTTTATATTATCAAAAAAAATAATAATAATAATAATGTTAATGTTAAAAATTAGCCATGAAATGTTATCTATAAGTGGTCTGTTACTTATTAATAAATGGCTTGGAAAATAATTCTTTTGACATTATTTCTAATAATTATCTTAGAAAGCAGTCTGTTTATAAATGTTGATACAAAAATTCTCCATTTTTTAATATTAATTTCAAAAATGTCATACTTCTGAACGATTAATCAGAAAAGCTAGGAAAAATAACCAAAGAACTATTTATCAATTTATCGCAATGTGTATAAAATGTTAAATATTCTAAAATACTTTATGATTAAGCTATAATACAACATTTTTTATAACATAATATGAAAAATAAATGAGAAATATCATGCTAAAAATTTGATGTTGCACTTACATAGTAGAATTATTTTTTCATACATAATCTGATTAAAGTCATTGTTTGTGCTTTATATGATAACGAAGATATTTAAATAACTAAAAATAAGCGATTTTTAACTATTTAAATGATTTATAGTAACATATCTCTATAAATAAAAACTTGCAATAAAATAGTTTATACGTTTTAAAGTATTTACATTAGTTATTGCAAAGTAATTAATCTAATAAAGACTATAATTACCTTTGGAAATTCACCAAAGAAACTTTTACCAAATCGCCATAATTCACTAAAGATAACTGGCAAAAATATCCAATCTGATACGTTATCATACTTCTAAATGATCAACGTTTCAGACGGCAATAAAGTGAAAAAAAATGAGGTCAGACTTCATAACCAGTTACTTCCAAATCAAAATTTGTGAAGAAGAATGAGACAATTTGTCCCAAAGGTGATGTTGAAATAAAGTGTTCCTAAAATAGAATACTGTCCCAGATTTCAGAAAACTTTTAGCTGGCCCCAGAGGCTAGCCATCGAACTGGTTTTCATCATTTTTCTTCCTCTACAACATTCTCTTCTCGTTATTAGTTGCAAGAAACAATATCCAATTAACTTTAACTGTAAGCAATTTATTTGGAAATTATTTTATTTTTCAGTTACTAAAAATCACTGCATATTATAAGGGGAATAATTTAATAAAATAAATAAAAGCTTTAAATATTAAAAAAAAATGTTTGTGTTGTATATAAATAAATCAATTTTTTTAATTTATATTTTATAAATATTTTCTTTCTTCAATTTTATTGCCAAATATATTTTTTAATTCACTTTAAAGCAATATTTAATAATAGCGAATATTATACGTTGATCTTTTGGTGAAGCTTTTATATATATATATATATATATATATAATAAATTGATCGAAAAATACCACATACGAGTGATGTATAGGCATATTATGATATCATAAAATACATCTCAAAAAGTTTTGATGCATTGTGCAATATTTATACCCGGTAAAAGCATATAATAGTATATGAAATGCAATTTCCTAGATCTGTTGCGGAGTTAATCTCTTGGAAAATACTGTTTGAATCGCTTTTGTAGATATTTTAAAAGATTTAGCCAAATTATACATATTTACATCTCATTTATTTAGTAAAGTATATGTTATCGCATAGAAAATAATTTTTTTTTTATAAATTTAGATATCAATATAATTAAAACGAAAACTGTTTTGTAATTACGTATGAAAATTAGTTTTGAGATTAAATATATATAAAAATCTCTAAATATGTAAAATAGTGATGGTTATTCCCTTGGAATTACTTCATACAATTAGATTTGACAATTATTTCCTTCAATTCTAAAAGGTTTTCTTTATTTTCGGGGAAAAAAATAATCTAATTGTATAAATTACAGTATTTTCTAAAGTAATTTGCACTAAGTGCTTTCACAAAAGTAATCTAATAACCTATAATGCTTGGGATATAAATTTTACGTAGCACCAAACTACTGTAATTAACGAAAAACATAAATTTCTTTAACTCTACATAAATACAAATGAAAATTGGAACTGAAATGAAGTTATTATTTTATATTGTTGTCCACATAACATCTTTCCATCTTTGATTGGAAAACATGTTAAATGCAAAAATCGCTTTTTATACGGAAAAAAAAGATGATTATCAAATAAAACATTCCAATTTTTTTGTAGGTAATCCTGTTACATTATTAAATTTATATATATATGTATATAAGATTAGAATCTAGAAATGTATTTATTTTTTGAAAACTTGCAGTCACTTCTCAAAATTAATAAATATTCAAATTTGAAACCGTATCGTGTAAAATTATCGATAAAAAATGTTTTTCGCTAATTATAATTTCTTTCACAATATTTACTTTTTAAATTTTAATCTAATGTAAATTTTCCGTCATTTTTTAATTTTATATACAAATTCTGTTTACTAAATAGAACTGTAAATTTATTTTTAAAAGCTAATGCATAAAGAAAGATAGAACTTTAAAAATATCTCAAAAATAATTATATTTAAAATATTTCCTAAAATTATCGAATCTTCGAAATTCAAAATGAAATTTTCATTTTCAAAAATAGTTATTTTTTTAATTTAATTATTTGACAACAGATGGCACAACATATCATTCATATTTACTCCGCCAATGGAATTTATATTTTCTATCATGTTTATCATCAATAATGGGTTTATTAAATAAGCAAATTATACAAGTAAAGTAATTTTACTTTTTATTCAGTCATAACAACATTAAAAGAGTGTTTTCTTTGTTTCTACTTTACCAAACTCGTTTTCTTGTACATAAATGGAAGGAAGATCAATCAATCACCAGAAGCAGAGGCATATAAAGATTAGCGAAGTTGTGTTTTATAGATTTTATATCGTTTTTAAATTGCTTGCTAAATTTACAGTAAAAATTTTTAAAAGCTATTTGGATTCCCGTGAGATTGGCGAGTTAAAGGAATAATAGCTATAAAAAAAATAGATTAATTCCCTTATTTATCATGTATTTTTTACAATTCTAAGCAGATTTGCCTGATAATACGTTTTCTTGTTTATGTTTGATGTATGATGGAACTAAATTTCGATAAATTTTTTTGTTTATCATCTATACACTTAAATGTAACATTGTTTAAATATCAAACTGAAGCCGAAAATTACAAAAAATAATTCAATAGGAATTACATGTCTGTTAATAAGAACGCAGTAAAATAATTATATATATTTATAATAATTATATATTTGTTTATAAAGCAGAAGCATAAAATTTTAAAAGCTTATAAAGATTAATAATAATAATAATAGTAAACATCACCACTCTCATAGACAAACAAAACAAAGTTACCTACATTATAGACATCTCAATACCCAACACATACAACATCCAGGATTCATTCA
>WUQG02102254.1:0-25701 GCA_011317285.2 Androctonus mauritanicus | reverse complement strand
GTGTTTATGTTTAAAAGTTTATATTAGAAGCGCTGATGTTATAATTTTATAAGATATGAATAGTTTTCCACTCCTGTAGCCATGCGGCAGCTTGGGTGGCTCTATGTGCAGAAAATGGGTGGGTAAGTGTGTGTCAAAATACTGTTACAAACTAAACAAGTTTAATAAATTTTTTCCTTAGATTTAAGGAAAAATTGCACAATTTTTAATGATGATCATTCTGATTAGGGAAGCCTCAGGGAAACTTCCGCCCCGGGCCTCGATAGCTGTAGGTCAGCCACTGTTTATATTATATAATTTTAACATTTAATTTTAAGTATGTAAAATGATGATCTAGTGAATCATGGGATAGAACGATGAGCCGCTTTACAGCACTCGATTCTGACGGAAATTTCTCTTTTTAAGCGAACATTTATAAAACTTAAAAACATAATAATTTCAGTTCTTTGTTAAAAACTTGCTTTAATTAAGATATTTGTAGAAATTTATGTTGTAAGGCTAATGAAACTAACTAGGAAAATTTTATTTTTGAATGACCTTTTTTAGATCTGGAGATGGAATGGAATGTTATACTTGCGAAATAAACTCAAACTATATCTGAGATACGATCCAAAAGATCCAATGACTTGAGATCAAGGATTCTGATCAAAGTAAACCAGCATAACTTTATACAGTTTTTGTTGTTCCAATCTATGAGAGAAACAGTATCTCCTTGTCAAATGAAGAGTTTAGTTTGGATTTGAACCTTCTCTTCAGATTGACATGAATGAAAAATTTAAAGAAAATAAATTATAGTAGTAAAAAAAGAGAAGAAGAAATTTTTAAACTATTTACATAGAGTTTTTGTTATAATTTTGGCTCAGCTTTCTTTGTTCAGCTCTTTTCTTATATCGGTGGTTGGATTAATGTGGTCACCTTGTGTTCGTTTTTTTTTGCCTTCAAGTAAACTAAAGAAAATATTATTCAGGAAAAAAACTAAGAAAAATATAAAAAAGAAAATTTTCTCTCATAGGTATGTTTATGAATCTCTCGCGTTAAGCATGGATG
The DNA here is from genome assembly GCA_011317285.2 of Androctonus mauritanicus. Taxonomy (NCBI): domain Eukaryota; kingdom Metazoa; phylum Arthropoda; class Arachnida; order Scorpiones; family Buthidae; genus Androctonus; species Androctonus mauritanicus. The sequence goes on along the minus strand of WUQG02102254.1, from coordinate 24,654 downwards.
GCGTTAAGCTTCGTTAAAGTTAGAATTTTTTGTTTATCTTTATTCATTATTTTCATTAGCTTTTCTTCTATATTATTTGTCGTCGATTTATGCTATATTTATTTTCTAATTAATTATCATTAGTTTAACCAATAAATGTTATACTATTTAACTATATATATAGTTTAATTGTCGATTGTTTCCGCGCTGTTCATTTCACTTCTGACTCCTAGCGCGTCACTCATGCTCGTTCATAGTCAAAATCCTGACATGGGCTCGTCTAAATATGCTTCACCGTGCTGGAGCAACACAGTCTAAATTGATCCCGATGTCAGGACCTAACGTTTCAACACTAAACGGGCGCACTCGCAGTTTTCCAATCCTCTGATTCCACAATTGGTGTCAGAAGTGAGATCTCTAAAGAACAAAAATGTCTTCATTAAAACCCTCACACTATTATATGAATTACTGTATATTGAAACTTCTTATTTATCATTTTATGATTTTAAATTTAAAACAAACTGAAAACTTGGGGGAATGTCTTCATTAAAACCCCCAAACTTGGGGGTTTTATGAAGACATTTTTGTTCTTTAGACATCTCACTTCTGACATCAATTGTGGAAGCAGAAGATTGAAAAACTGCGAGTTATGTGCTTTCCAAAAATTGGAAAGCACATAACTCGCAGTTTTTCAGTTTGGTATGTGCTTTCCAAAAATTATACAAATTTTGTAATAGTTACTTAATTACTTAAAGTTGAATTAGATACAAAAATTAACATGATTAATATATATATATTAATTTATACTAGAATAAAAATAATAATAAATTTTAAACTAAACTATTGGTTAATTATTTCTTATGACGACCCCTAAATTCCTCCATTGAAACTAAAATTTTTGAATTTATCATAAAAATAATTTAGTTCTAGATAAATTAATCACCTACTTTCTAAATGGTCATTTATTTTGGAATAATTAAAAATGAATAATTTAAAATATATGTTATGAAAAAAAAAATTTTTTTAAATGGCATGGTTTATTTTTAATAATTATGGAATCATTAACTTAAGAAAATTAAACATCCATTATTTTTAAATAGATTATTCTATAGAGATGAATGGATGAATTTACTCTTAATTTGACTTCTATGGCTTAACCATCTTACCGAATTTAATAAAAAAAAAAGAAACAACAAAGAATTCAGAGCTACTAAGAAGAAAATTTTGAAACAATCCGCCATATTTTAAAATGGCGGAAGATAAAGAATTAATTGATGTATCATCGAGATCGACTTGATATTCCCGATGAATTTCGTAATAGTCTTTTAATTGTTTCATAATATATAAAGTGAATATTTCAGAAGTTTGAACGTCCGCCATTTTTAAATAGTTAAAGCTAGAGATTAAACGATAAAGCTTGGAGATTGTCTTTAACAGCAGAACATTAATACCAAATTTCGTGAAAATTTTACTAATTATCTCAATAATTATGAATGGGGAACACGGTGTAAACCATCACTCTCCTTCAGAAAGTAGGCTAATAATTAAAATTTCTGAAAATTTGATACTAATAAATTAGACTATACAGTAGAATCTAAATAACTCTAATATCAGATCATCCCGAAAGCAATATCGTTTATAGCATTAAGTTTTAAAAAGAGATAAAAGTATAAATCACTTGCTAATTTAAATCCATTTGAATCAGTGATGAATCAAGAGTGTCATAGGCCCCGGCGAAAGTAATAACTGGGCTTCCTAAATAAAAAATAGGAAAACCTGGTATAATACTATACCATAATAATAATAATAATAATACTTATGAGACCCCTTAAAACCCGAGGCCCCCGGAGGCCACAGGGTTCGTCCATGCGTTAAAACGTCACTGGTTTGAATCAATAACATTCTTCCAACATTGTCAAAGCTTTAAAAATTCACGTATGGACAAGCTGAGACATGTTTCAACAAGTACAGTATAAAAAAAAGACATTATTTTTGGGATGATCTGATATTTGTTAGAACAAAACTGAATTTTATCTATAATAAAATTTAATTTTGGTGTCGAAAACCTGATTAAATAATAATAATAATAATAATAATAATAATAATAATACGGTGCGCACTTTTTATTGGTTACTTTGATTTGCGATAATAATACGGTAGGCCTACTGTAAACAAACAATACGGCATTGTTAAAAATCCATAAAAAAATTCCCTTGCAAATTATTCTTACGACATATTTCACAATGTTCAACAGCAAAAACACAAAGCGAATTGTCATCATTTAATAAAATAAATCTGAACGAAATATTTATTGATTGTGACGTAATTGCATGCATTATTATCTAGAAGGCGTTTCATATTTAAAATTATTAATTAAAATGTAATAAAATATTGTATATTTTAATAAAAACATTATTTTATATGCAATTCATTGTCAGAGTTATTTTAAATAAAGCAGTGTCATTTTTTTAATATTTCTTGCCATTTCTTCGGGAGTTATTTATATTTAGGCAGTTAAATATTATATAAAATTTTGTAGTTTTAATCAGTGGCGTACCAAGGGGGAGCGGAGGGGGCGACCGCCTCGAACCTCTGATCTGGGGGACGGACCTCCGAACAACCTTAAGTTTTAAGTATATGTAAGAATATAAAAAAGGGACTTTGTATTCTGGGAGAATGATTACGTATAAATGTGCCGTGTTTATGTTTAAAAGCGCTATAATTTTATAAGATATGAGCAGTTTTCCACCCTTCTAGCTATGCGTCCTTCCCTCATGCGACAGCTCCGGTGGTAGATACGTGCAGAAAGTGACTCTATGTGCAGAAAGTGAGTGGGTAAGCGTGTGTCAAAATACTGTTACAAGCTAAACAAGTTTAATAAATTTTTCCCTAGATTTTAAGGAAAAGTTGCACAATTTGGCAACACGCTTTTGAGATGCCAAAAACACCCCCCACAGGCGAAATCTCAACCCTCTAGGACTTTAAAATAACCGAGTTGTCCTTTTAGCTCCACAAAACACCCTCATAGAATGCCATCGAATCTCATAGAATACGATAGAACGTCGTCGACATTTTGTATGGTGATCATACCAATTAGGGGGGCCCTAGGGAGACTTCCGCCCCTGGTCTCGATAACTGTAGATCCGCTATTGGATTTAATTTCTTTTATATCTGAAATAAATTCTCTCGAGCATATATTATCGATAATGTTAACCATTTACGCTCATACTCATGATTATCTTGTTAAAAAAAAATATATATATAGGGCCTATATATAAATTATAAAGACTTACATCCGTAACAGTTTTTTTCATCGCTACCATCCACACAATTATTGTAACCATCGCAAAGTAACGATTTCCATATACAGATATTGTTACTTTTACATTTAAATCTGTCTTCTCCGTAACAGACACCATCTTTACCTTAAAAAAAAAAAAAAAAAAAGAAAATTATTATTACTGTATGAATATAATATTTTATTACTATGGTAGTATATCGTAAAGCTTGGTCGAAAATCTCTCCATAAAATTTTAATGATAATAATAATAATTTTTAAAATTTAAACTACTACAACATTACGAACAAAAGCTTCGTTAAAAAGCAGTTATCAGAAAGGATTAGTTATGAATATTTATATCTTTATTATCTAATTTACAACTTTTTATATCTTTTTTAAAACTATAAATCATTTATATTTTCGAAAAAAAAAATTATTATAATTAGAAGAAAAAAATAATAATAATAATCTAAAAGAATAAAACTGTATAGAATTTATGTTAATTTTGTGCATCGTTCACTTTTTGACATTTTAAAGTATTCTGATAACTTTACTGTGTGTGACTTTGAATAATTTTTTTTGACGGATATCCTACAGATTTAATTTGGAGGAAGCAAAAAATATATATATTTATTTATTTTTAAAAATTCTTTCCACTTTAATTTTTAGTCAAAATTCATCTTTTAACTGCGCACTTTTTATTCGATGAAAAAAAAAAAAAAATAACAACAAGGAAAAAATTTGGAAAAACAAAAATGTAAACTGGAATTTTTAGGAATGATTCGTAAAATCTCGGTAATTCACCAGAAATTTCCATATATATATATATTATACAGTATAATGGCCTTGATTTTGATAGTTACGAAATAGTCCATTGCGTTATTTTTATAAAAAATTATAAAATATAGAATGCACGTCAACATCAACTATAAGATTATTTGTAACAGAAAAATTTTTTAGATAGTTTAAATCCACTGACGCATTCAGAACTGATATGGTGATATTTTAAGTCTTTTATCCGGTTCGATTCTCTTTCGTTTAAGAATTAAACCGCGCATTTACTCATTAAATAAAGATAAATATTGTACGATAAGATATAACATCTATCTAAAATTTACATATATACAATATATATATATATATATATATAAATTTTATATGCTGTCATTTTATGATTAAAAATTGTGATTCATCACAAGTTTTCTTTTTTATTATTTTAAAGAAGCAAATTTTCGCATTTTTCTCCTCTTCTTAGTTGAAGTCATCTCTAAGCTCAATAAATAGAAAACTCTATCCTGGTGGTTTAACTTGCTTTATCATATAATTTGTGTATTAAATAATTTTTTTTTTTTTTTTTTTTTTTGCGTTAACGCACTCATTATTCTTTAATTGTCTGTTATAATTTATGCATGAACCAAATGAAGATACAGAAAAAATTTGGGGACTAAAAATTAAAATATCACTAAAAGCATACTTTACATTTACACCTATATAATTCTGTTTGCACATAAAATATAAGTGTAAATAGAAATTATTAACTCCATATTTCTTTAAACTAGGTTATTTAAATAATATATTTTTTAAGTTTGAAAGGGGGCTATAGCTCTTGTTAAAAGAGCTTGTAGCCCCCCCCTTTCAAACTTAAAAAAATACTCTTGTTAAAAGATATAAAAAGTTAATTTTGAAATCATAATTAAACTAAATCCACTTAAAATTTTCAGATAGGCCTATTTAACTTATATAAAAAAAAAAATTAAAAAATGATGAATTTTTAATAAAAAAAATATATATATTATATTTTTGAAAGTTAAAAAAAAAAAAAAAATCTAAACAAACACTTACTATTGTTGTAGACTGTATACATGAAACTAAAACCTGTGTGATTTTGATTGTATCCGGTTGCATTTGTTTTAAATCTCACGATGAAACTACTCAAAGGAAAAATAGTTCTATCTCCATTCTTGTTATACCACTTTCCACATATTGGTTTCAGAATCAGTTTATTAGAAAGACGGGAAATTTGTAATTGATCTATGCAATCACCGTATTCACTCTTGCGTATGTCTACGTGGAAAAAACTTATTAATATTTTGTAATTATCTGGTATTTGAAGAGTAATTTCACAGTTTTTATCCAAAGCGTACGGTGTGTTGTTTCTGGTCATTCTAAATATTCCAGAAGAATAGCTTCCACTTCCGTGAGCAAAGATCGTATATGTTGATGCTGGATTACAGAAATCTGATATATAATCTGTACAAAACAATAAAATATTTAGGTTAAGGACCATATAATAATAATAATAATAATTACTACATATAAAGAAATAATCTCTCTAAAAAGGGTAAATTTTTCTTGAATTTTAAATATAATAATTAAGCGTAATTATTTTTATAATTTTCTAGAAATGATAAATGTAATAAACAAATTTAATGGCTTATTGCAATTTTCCGGAATCGTAAATGTAATTAACAAATTTAACTGATCTCTAGAAATCTAAACGTAAATGTAATTAACGAGTTTAATATCCATTTTCTAGAATGATAAAATGTAATCAACGAATTAAATAACTTAGTTTATAAAATTATGAATGTAATCAACAAGTTTTAATTGTCTATTTTCTAGAATCGTAAACGAAATTAATAACTAAATTAATTATTCGTCTATAGAATCGTAAATGTAAGCGACAAATATATTTATGATTCCAGAAAAATTAATTAAAAATCAGTAAATTTAACCATTCTTGTAATTTTTTTAAAATTAAATATAGCCTGTTTATCAAATATACAGTTTTCTAGAATTGTAAGATTAGATGAAATAAAAAGAAAAAGAAAAAAAAAAAGACTTACGTGTCACATACGATTTACAAAACTTTTTCGTCAAATTTTTACATTCAATTTTCCTCTGATAACACAACAGAATAAATATAAAAAATATCCGAGTCATCTTATAGTTCAGATAGTTCGTTTTATAGAAAGTTAACAATGGATCCACTCAATAGCACTCGCTGTACATACAACTAATATCAGTCCCTGCGCGATATAATCTCCTGGTATCGGTATCGCATGGCAAACGATAAGAAGAATGATAAATTCCAGCTAGGAAAATGTATTTTGCATTTTCTTATTGGTTGACGAAATAATTTGCTGCACATCATCTTTTAATACATAACTCGAAACTCAAAAGAACTGTATCCAATGACTCGTATGATTTGCTTCAATAATTTTTTTTTTACTTGGAAAAAGTCTCGCCATGTGTTCGTTTTTTTTTTTTCTTCGTTACTTATTCAATAATCCTGAAAGGTCAAGATGAAAAAATATATATATATATATATACAGTATATATATTAGTTTAAAGCAAAATTTAATTATCGCAAACTCTGGTTTTTAAATGATTAATTTGCATACTCAAGCGATTTTAATAATTAGAAAAATTAAGAAAGGTTCGAAACGTGCATTAAAAAAAAAAAAAATTGCATAGAATACAATTATTCGAGTTTTGCACTTTTGAAACTGTTCAGTAACTATAATAATTAAATTATTTGATAGACAAAGGATAAAACTTTACAGTAAATGGTTTTTATACTTACTTGTTTTACTCCAATGAATTATTTAAATTAAAGTATTGTATTTTTATACCGAAAATCGCGTACACGGATGATGATTTTGCAATATAACCGCCAATCACCGATAGAAATTAGAATTTACTAAAACTTTCTTTAGTATTATTATTATTATTTAAGAAAAATCGAAATTTTGTAATAATAATAATAATTATTATTATTATTATTTGAAATTTTAATCCGGATATCTGAGGAAATTTAACTGTTTTTATAAGCAACTTAATTAAATTTAATTACTATCAATTTTTGGTAAATTGAATTATTTCGATTATTTTTAATCAGTTTTTTCCTGTTTTTTTTTTCTTTCCTCGTATTATAGAAAAAAAAATATTACAAAAACAAAAACTGATTTTTTAGAAATTTAACATTAATCATTGATAGAACAACATCGAAAGAAATTAATGGTAAACTATTGCTTGTTTATTAAACTACAAAACTTCTTTCGGAAAAAAAAAATTGCGATTTGTATTTTATTACGTTTTACGTTTACGTTTTCGTTACGTTATTACATTTTACGTTTTCTTATTCTTGATATTATATTTCCAATTATTTTTAAACGTATTTTTCCGAATTTTGTTCTTCCATCCAGCATTATGATACGATTTTCGTTTGCACATATCATTTAGCAAGTAAAGTTTGTATTCTCTCCATCGTCTCTTGATGTAGTTCGGTTTTTTTTTTAATCTAAATTCCATCTACGTGAGACGGACTTAGTGGGTTTAGTTTGTATTAACATCCTATAGACATCCGATTAAAAATTACTAGCGTTATAGTTTAATGTTTCTACGCAATATTTTATAATAAATATTATTATCACCAAAAAACTTATATATATAATATAAAATATAGCAAATAAAAATAAAATTGCGTAATGTTAAAATTCAATGTCGATAAATTATTGTGGTCATTTTAAATAAAATTAATTTTTTTTTTTTTTACTTTTAATAATTATCGACAGATGGCTCTACTATTTAAAAAATACAACGTATGTTTAGGTATTTAAATTATACTGTATCTACTGTACTGCATTTATAATAATTAATTAATTGATATTAATTAATACGAATTAATGACGTTTATAAAGATTTAAATATTAAACTTCTATTAAATTAATATAATATATATGTGTAGTATATATTTAAAAATTTAAAAAAATAATAATAATGTTATAGTAATTTTTATTTTATCCGAGAGATGACGCCACGCATATTAAAAAAAAAAATCGAGACTTCGTCCGAAAATATCATGCAAGTTTTATAAATTTAAAAAAAAAAAAATAAAATTGTGATTTAAAACAACAAGTAGGTGAAAAGAGGAAAATATCTATTAAAATTCCTATTGAAATTTACAGTTAAAGAGGCAGAAAAGAGAAGAGATATAAATCAATCGTTGAACATTATAAAACTCATGAAAGGAATTTAATGTCGTTGAAGAAGTATGAAATTCGTCGTTTGAATGAATAGAAAATGTTGTAGACAATCTTGCGCGTGTTCAAGAGTGCAAAAGTTAGCATACCAACAGCCAAATGTGCAGCATGAAGATAAAAGCCTTTGTAAAAATATAATAGCTATAAACAATGACGGAGTGTCGCGTAAAGAAATTTTTATGACTCTCCCTTACGTGAAAATCATACGGCAGAGTCTCCCTCTATGAGTATAGATTGTTATCATTACTATTTTTACTTATTATGATTATTCCGTCGTTTAAAACATTTATTATTTGTATTTTATATTTAAAAACGTATAATTACCTGATGACATGGCTGTATAAATATTTTTTTTTCCTTTTAAAAGAAAACCATAAACATATCACATAATCACTTTTATAAGAATAATCACATTTTGAATATTTATAAAATGAATAAAAAAAAGTTTTCCTAGTTTGCTTTTACTTCGATAGATGGCAATGCAAATCACAGCGCTGCCTCTCGGTTCTCAAATTTTTTTTTTTTTTTTTTTTGAACTTTTACAAATTAAAATTATAAAGAAAATATTAATTTTTTTTTTTTTTGCATTGAAATATCAGCGTCTATATCCATATTTCATAAAATTTTTAAATGTTTAGAATTAAAATAATTTTATTTTATAATTATACAGCATTATCTAAATCATATTTTATATGAAATTTTATATATATTTTATATGCAAAATATAAATATGTGTATCAAATAATATTCAAATTCGTAAAACTAATAAAATTCCAGACAAGAAAATTAAATGATTTCCCTGATAACCTAGAGAAAGGAAATGAGCGATGTAATTCATGACGTAACGTCTGGGGGTTTATGAAAAAGGATCGTCTGGTGTTCAGTAGGCCATACCCCTTTCTGTTGGGTGCTGGTTGGGGTCTACTCGTCTAGACGTCATTGTTAACTAGTTCGTCTGAATTTTTTTTTTTAGCGCTAAAAAAAATCGTCTACAGCTTCTCCACTCTCTCTCTGACCAATTTCCTTTATCCACATGATATTTTTAATAATTTCTATTAAATTTGAAAAAATCGTTAGATTTATTCATAATAATTTTACGTAGACCGATATCACCTGTTTGTATAAATTTCTAGAATTTATCACTCTAAAGAAAATAGACGAAACTCAACTTCTACACTATATATAATCATTTATAAAAAAAACATAATAATTTTATAACAAACTCTATATTTATTTTCGTAAATTTATATTTTTCGAAAATAATAAAATATAAAAATTTAAAAAAAAAAAATTCTCGAAACGAATGCATATTACTTAAAACAATCTTTTGGTAATAAATATTATATAATTTTATATATTTATTTAAAAATTTAACATGGATAAAATAATTTTTTTCTTTGCATCAAAAATTTAAAATGCAAAATAACGATCGAAATAAAAATTAACCAATGAGATAAGCTTTCTAAAAATAGGAAATGAAATCGATTTTTTATTTTTAATTTCTATTTCTAAACCAATCAATTTCGATTTCTCAAAAATAAAAATCGAAATACGATTAAAATTTAAAATATCTATTACAGTTTTTTTTTATTTATTTATATTTATTGATTATTTGTTTTTCCGCTAATAAATGAAAGTTTTTTTTTTTACTCCCCTTAAAAAACTTTTCTTTAAAATTCAAAATATCACCAAAGAAAAGAAATTTTACTTTAAAAAGTAACTATTATGTTAAGTTAATTTTAAACATTATAAGCTTAAAGAGTGTTCAACCTTTAAACTGATATTTGGAGAGGTGACAAAGATACACATATAACTTGTCTGTTTGTCCCTCACACTGTTAAACCACTGCAACAATAGAAGAATGGAGACGGTTCGAGGTGCGGTGGCACCTTTACAAATAAACCCCTGGGGACCACCCATTGTGAAAGATGCCTTCAAGTGGTTACAGGGTGCAGGGATACAAAATCACCTGATATAACTTGTCTAACTTTTTAAATCAGGCAACAGAATGGGTCTTCTTATGCGATTATTCGGCTTGCTGGTGCAATGAAAATAATACTAGTTTTTACCATTTTTTGTTTTTTTTTTAAGATATAATTTGGATGTTTACCATCGTTAGGCAAGTTATAACAAATTCCTACCAGTTTATGTCACAGTGCGCATTTCTTTTATATGAATTAAACCATTAGGGGTGGACTAAATACTACTTATTACTCCTTCCTCTGGTATTTTCTAACTGCAGTTGAGGTTACATTAGACCTATTACAGTTATCGGTCTTATATTCGGTGCGTTTGATCTCTACTAAATGAGTAATTTTTATGCACAACACGTAACACTAAATACACACACACAAAAAAATTCTTCAAATATTTAATGCGCTACACAAGATGGTGTCGTGGCAAAAATCTAACGAATTCAGAACGTGAAACAATTGCAATTTGAATCGTGATGCTAAGTAATTTATGATAATGCCTTCGGGATGCCCACACATGCAGTCTGAATAGAAACTTTATTTTTTTTTTTTTTATTTTGATTTTTTAAAGCATATTAGTAGTAATATAAAATAGAGAGATTTATATATAAATGTTTAATGTGATTTAATCTAATTTATGCACTATATTTACTGTAATACTTTATCGCATATATTGGGATTAAGTAAACGGGGCATATAAAACTTAAGCTATAGTCAACGACTTCTGAATGTATCAGTTAGAAGAATTAGCGATAATTTTAAGAACTCCTGAATATTTAAAAGGTTTGAAGTAAGTATTTTTAAGTCTATTTATTGCTATCCTGTTTTATGCAGTTATTCTGCGAAGAAAATGTTCAAAAACAAATTTAAAAATTACGCAAATTTCAATTATAATTTTTGTTTTTTCTCACTTGTAATTTGCGAAATTTTTTTTATAAAGATCGGCACAAATATTTTGATAAATTTTCAAGTTTATCCTGGTCGCAATTTTTTTTTTATCAAAAGAATCAGAATGATCACAAAACTTTGCAGTCAGTGAGAATACTTTAACTATGATAAAATTGGTTTCATACCTGAATTTTTTGAAGTACATGTAAACTTCTCTTTCAAACTATTTTTGTTCTAGCAGCATAGAATTTTATTTTGCTGACAGAATACGTTAGAAAATAATTTTGCTGACATATAGTGTTGAAATTTAATATATACAAACAATGGTATATTCCAAAATTGTTTATAAATTCCAACTGCAAAAGTAAAAAAAAACACGATTCTACAGATTTCGAACATTAATATCTACCAGATTACACACTCGCATGGTTTAAAAATAAAATTTTCCTTGATTTTTTCCAAGAAAAATTTTATTGCGCGAATTATACTCGTTTTTTTTTTATTCTGTATAATATTCAATAAAAATTAAATATTGTAGAGTTGTATGAATTTATATAAACAAACATCACAAAATTAAAAAAAAAAAAGGAGAATCGCGAACGATTATAAATTTCGAGAAATATTTAAATTACAAAAAGGTAACGTCGCTCTGATCCAAAATATATTTTTAAAAAGTGACGGAGGAATTTCAAATATTTCAAGATAAATTTCGCCATAGAATATTACTGTTGGTAGAGCTTTAAACTTTAGCGTGATTAAAGAGAAAGGTCAAGTAACCTTCGAAGAAATATATGGAAGTTCAAAAGTACCAACAAATAAAAAGGGTGAAGAACTCAACTGGAGAGGATATGCCAAATGACAAACGATTCTAATAATTTCATAATTATACATATATTTTTTTGTTTTGTTAGTTTGTACAATGCCATATATCATATTAAAGATAAGATAATTTGTACTATTCTGATAGTTTTATAGTTACACTCGTAATGCTATTAGTAAAAACTTCAAAGAGAATTAGACTGCGTAGAAAGTTAAAAAAAAAAACATATATGCCAATTAAATTTTTAATTAAAAATATTCGTAGAATATTTATTGCTTAGAATAAATAAGAATTATGCGTTTAATTAATAATGCAATCTTAAATAATTATCATTAAAACGCGATTGGTCGAAATTCTACATTAATTTCTATTACGTTCAAGAAAAACGAAATTTTCTAGAAATCTAAACTTATAGGGAAAAAAAAAGTAATTTATTTTATTCTATCATAAAATCGGACTTAAATTTTATAAATTTTTAACAATGTAAATATATATTAATATATTAACTACGTGCATTAGTCGACATCATTTTTTTTTTTTTTTAATCAAAATAATTCATGATTGTACCTAATTTTGTATTCATAACGAGAATGTGAACTATATTAAATTACTATAAAAGTTTATTTATTCATGAATATTATTCAATTATTGTTATGAATTAAATCAATAAATTGTTTATTATTTGTTATTATTCTATTAATTTTTAAAGACGATTATTTCAAATAAAGAAAAGAGATGCTACTCTTCTAATTAATGAAGAATGCTTATTAAAATAATACACGGATAAATATCAATTAAATTAATTAGGTTAATTTAATGTAATTTAATTATAAAATACAATAAAGCTAATTTTTTTTTTTTTTTTGTAAAATTAGTTTATAAGACTTAAAATTAATTACTAAAACAAATGTTAAAATTAAACGGTAAAGTAAAATTTACACTTCCAGAAAATTAATTTTTTTTTCTTTTCTAGAAATCTTAATTCTAGATTTTTATCACAAAAGTTAAAATGTGAATAATTCTTTAAAAAATAAAAATAAAAAATCGGAAAAACTTAGGATTATTTACTTTTTTTTATCAAAACTAAATCATTCGATAATCTGTTAATTCTGCAGATTGGTTTCTTACAGATCAAATTACGCGGATTTTAAAATTCTACAATTTTCTTTTCTTTAAATTAAACTAGAAAATCGTTTTCGAACACTGTTTTAGAAGCACTGCTAACAAAAATATTACGTTGCTCACAAGTAAAATATATATATACAGTATATATTTAAGCCTTCAAGCACAGAAAATATAATTTAATGCGAGAGGTACAAGTCGTACAAAGTTATTCTGAAATTTTCCATAATCATACGGATTGTAAATGCTAATTTATTGGCAAAAATGTATTTTATTGTTGTACTTAATATAATAAAGAAGTTTTCTTTAAACATAAATAGTAGAACTTAAATGACTTCATCTTGAATTCGTGACCATTCCTCGTATCCAATAGCATCGTTTTGTTGATGTTCAAATACGTAAAAATGCCATTAAGAAATATTTGATTATTATGTAGTTATTTTAATGATATATCAAAACTAAGTTATGTGGTATATTATTAATAGAATGGAAGAATTATTACTTAAACGGTTGATGGTTCTTGATAATGTCGTGATATGATATCTGTTGATGTAGATAAACAGCATTAAAGTACTTTTGTAAGGAGTCACATAAATTACAAATTGCCGAATACATCAGCATGTTTAAGTGACTTGTTTAATGTTAATTCTCCATACACAAACGCATGTTATAATTTTATTGCATTCGTTTTGTATCGGGCCATTCTTTTTTTATTTAAATAATTAGCAATATTTTCTTGCGGAGTCTCGTAACTCTGTAATTCATTCTGGTAGTTTTGAGGGTTGATTCATTTAAAGAAACAGGATGCTGTTTTTCTTCATGTAAATGGTAATTATTCAATGTCAATATATTTTAAAATACTAAATGCGATTTTAATTCAGAATATATCCTGACTTATTCGAAATTTTTCAAAAAAGGAGACTGTTAAAGCATATCAAAAGCCCAACCTTAGTTTGCTTCTCCCTCTCAATGCAGAGAAATGACTGGGAGGGCCCTATTATAATATGGGTGGGGATTGATGACCGCAAAATAGAGCTAACAAATCTAAACATAAAAACATTAGAACCCTATATTTGAGGCCTTATTAAGGATTAGACGTCAACCGTAAAAGAATGCATTTATTTATTTATTTATTATTTTTTTGGATTAAATTTCACCAGTAGCGAAATTAATATGCCCCGTTCGGCACATTTAAAAATAAAGAATTTTTAAATATATTTTTGGGGATGTTAATAGCACGCTTTCAAAATGTAATTCGACGATGCTATTTTTGCCTCATTTTTCAGCTTGTGATAAATTAATGATATTTTATTGATGGACATCATTATGATGTAAAAAAAATAATAAAAAAGGCTTTCGGGCTTTTTTATAAACAACCACAGGGTTAAAAGAGGTTACAGTTTAAAGACCAAACACCGTGATTATAATATTATAAATAACAGAGTGGCAACAACGTCTTATAAACCCAACTTACAGTCACGCCGTCTTACGTTCCGAAAATCAACTAATTGTTCACCGTGTTAAATAATGTTTGACACTTTGATCACGGCATCAATTTTTTTTTTTAACTTTCTCCATAAGAGATTAATTGTTGACGGACATTTTGGCGGCGTATTCCTTATAATTACATTGTTATCTTCGCAACTTTTTCTTGGGAAACATGATGACCGGCGCCATATTGGTTACGCTTTATCGATGCTTTATAGATATTCTGTATAGTTTTTATATATATATTTTTTAGATGGTACAACTTTTTTTACTTCTTTTTTTGTAAATCGTCTCTAATGTTTTCTACAACGGATTAGAAAACATGAAAATAGTTGGAAATTATAGTCTAGATCCAAGTTAATGATGTAATTCTTAATAGTACAATCATTTAATGATGGCAAAGTTCTCCTTAGAACTTACCGATCATTTTTAATGAATTTTATTTATGTTTTTATATAGCTTGTAGAACATTAGGGATACAGTTAATTATAAAATTTCTAAGTTTTTAGCATTCTAACATATAAAAGCGAGTCCATGTTGTGAATAAGGTCGAGAAAAACGTTCCACAAACAACATACCAATTTAAAGGAAGGAACAAGGACAACGTTGTACGGCTGGAGGCTGGTTCTTCTACACATGGCGAAAATGATGTGTCTAATTATTATTAATGGTCCTGACCTAGAAGTTATCCCTATAATAGAGATAAGACAACTATAGAAAATGTCTTGTTTCCATTGAAACCTTTAGTTATCATAATTTCCTTTGCGTTTAGCCCCGGGAATGGTTCGCCAATGATATACTACAGCATTGAGTGAAGTTACCCTCGTGAGAGTTCATTGTACACTGACCTTTGACTGAACTTTTCACGAGCTTTACAGAGACGATTCAATGAATAAGTAGTGTGTGTTAAGAAACTTCTATCAAAATGCGCTCATGATATTTTTAAACTTGATCTCAAGTTCAAAGATTCTACTTGAGGTCATAGATAGCTAAATGAACGCCTTCTCGCTTACATTGAGATAAAAGTAGCAAAATCATTTTTGGGCGTGAAGCAAACTTTAGAAGAAAAAAAATTACGTTTCTTGCATACAGATGGCGTTGTAAACACTTGCCATCTGTTGTACGGTTGATAAATGGCGAAAGACTGGTTTCCAAGACCCGGATTGAAGAAAAGTTAGTGGGAAAAAATAGCGACGTGGGTAGAAAAAAAACTTCATCCCCAAACTTAGTTTCCAAGGCTGGTACCATAAATTAAATTGATGCTGATGGGTTAAAGTTCAACCAACCCTTCCCAGACACATCCTAACTCCAGGTGATGACGAACATCTCTTCCTAATAATAATTTTAAACATGGTGTCATTGAAGAAATATGAAGGTTTTCCACCTTTGACCTCATCTGAGAGTTCCCATTAATTGGGCTTAAAGTTATATTAAAAAACAATATATAAACCAACAATCCAAATTAATTATTTGCAGATTCATTTAACATTCAGGACATATTCGTTATCGTAACTTTTATTATATACTCTAATTGAACCTAATTCAATTTGGCTCCATTATTATCTCATATTTAATAATATTGCTTCCCATAAAACCTAAAAATTTGATGTTGTCGCGTTTAAACTTTCTTTTTCTAGTAATCAATATATTTTTTAAAAATATATTGATTACTAGAAAATTTTAAACCCTTTCAACTTTTGAGTTTGTTTTTAAAAGTTAAATATAGCGGAAAATTGTTGGGAAGGAAATTTAACTAAGTCCGTAACATATTTAAATTGTGAAAAAGAAGGTGTGTGTGTGTGTATGTGATTTTTAAGTAAGAATGATTTGTGTATAAACTTAATAGACAATGACACGGTATTCGCATGGAACTAACATAAATATAAATCGATGAATACTTTTGCGGACGGAAAAAGAACTAGTTACTTTGGGCGGTGTCCTGGAACAATTATATTACATAAAGGAAATGGCAAAATGTGCGCATTTCTCTATCAAATATCGCGTTTGAGAATGTCAGACAACACCCAAGTTGAGGTAGAGTCTCCCATTAATCTTTATAGACCAAATCGGTTTCGGTCGAATTAAATTTAACAGCAGTTATATATATATATTTATACACGTGCACAGTTTAAAAAAAGTTCAAATAAATTACTATTTGATTAAAAATATCGTAAAAATTAACATAATCAATTTTTTACAGATTATTATCAATTATAGTAGTTATTAATGCATTCACTAGATGGCGTCGAACTGCTAAAAAAGATTTTCAAATTTGATCGAGTTTTTAATGAGATGGTTAGAAGAAATAAATTATTTTGTTTTTTAAAATATTTGGTTTATAAAATGTAACCCGAAAAAAATCGAAATTGTTAAAATTTACCTCTACACGCGTGACTCTTTCTTTTTCTTCTTCTCCCAATACGCAGTTTCATAAATGGAGGACGAAATTTTATGATTTTAACGTATATTAATAAGATCGATAAATGTCCAAAATTCCGTAAGAAATTTGTAGAAAATTATTAATTTTATCCAATCGGATTCTTTTTTTTTTTTTTTTATACAAGTTTAAAAAACTGTGCTATTAATATGGTCGTACTTTCATTAGAATCACGTCTAGCCGAAAAATCGATACTAACAGAAACGGTTGAGTGCAGCCCACCCTTAACCCTTTACTCAGATTGAAGTGGTTCTGCTATCAATATTGGAGACGAGTTAACTTCGACTGAACTTAAAAATCGCCCAAAAAAAACGGCATTTTTAATACGGTACAGACCCATAAAAACTGGTACGATGAACACAATCGGCACGGCTACCTATGGCATTTCCATTTTCAATTTTTTAAGCGACTGTTTTCACGTTTAAATACACTTAAAAAGTGTTTACAAAAGTGCCAACAACGACAGAAAAACGGTTATTTTACCGTAAACAAACCAGAAATGCCAGATTCGATAGATATCTATGCACGTTAATCAACCGTATAAATAAAAAAGTAAAAAAAAAATCGAATGCCAGAATTGTCATTAACGGCATATTTAATAATATATATTAACAAACAAAAAACAGGGCGAAAAATGTGCATCGAAAAATTTGTTAGAAAAAGCAGACATCCTATCGATACAGACCCCGCAAATGGGGATAAGTGTCTACCCCTTTGATGCCAAGCGGCAGCCTATAAACCGTTGCCTGACTGTACAGACAATGAGACACCTCTCTTAACCCTTTCAGCCCGCCATGCCATCTGCATCATGCTCTGTCTGCAATCTACGTTTCTGTTCGTTTGACGCTTTTAGTAGTAATTATTATCCATTATTATATACGCATATAGTAAAGGTAAGATTTTATAATCATCTCTTAAAAGATTTACTATTAATATTGTTATTAATTATTAGAAAATTTATAGAAAACGTTTGTTTGTTTGTGTAAATCGGTGCAAAAATAAATCAATATTGTTACTGTACAAACCCGCCGAGATAGATTTATATTTATTGCTGTTATATCCAAATAAAGGTATAGGTTACAACTCGTTTATTTTGTTATTTTTTTGTGACCACGCGTGTGTCTGAGGATGAGTCATCTGCTTATTTTTTTATCCGACCCTAGCAAAAAATAATACGTGTTTTATATATATATATATTTTTAGCACAATATCTTAAAATTATCTCGTTTCTTTACTGTATACATATCCAATTTAACTAACTAACTAACTATAAAGGCAACAATCGGAGAGAAAAAACTGTTTAAACTCGAATTTCTTCGCCATTATCAAAATGTTTTAATGCATTTTATTAAATAAATTGCTATTTTTGCACTTGTCGATATTATTTTTTGGGTATTAAAGTGTGTATTTTTTTGCTTTTATCAGATTTTTAAACTTTAATATCGGGATTTACGTTATGGTAAAAAATTTTGCCGTTTATCGGGATGCATTTTTTTTCCTCTTGTACGGTTTAAAAAAAAAAAAGGAAAGTTTAAGGGAAAAATTGCACATTTTTAATCAATTTAAATGCCGGAAAAAAAGGTAGAAAACGTCGTTTTTCGGCAGTTAAAACAGAACAGGTGGAAATGAATAGTAAGTGGATGCGATTGACGCTACAATATGGGAAGGCCGACAAGGGGCCACAGTCCCCAAAAATCGGGTGGCTCTCTTCAATTCCCAATCTTTCAAATAACAATACACTGCTATTTCTATCGTATTTAGCTTAAAAATTCAATTAGAGACCGATCAAATCTGTCATAATTTTTTGTATTATTGCCACGCTGTCTCTCTACTTTTGCGGTTATGGAGTTGCTTATCGCTCATATAACTTTAAAAATAAAAATAATAATAATAATAATAATAATTAAAATTTTCGTTAAAAATTTATTCACAAAATTTTTGAAATCTGTATAAACTTAAACATACAATAGAAATCGACTTAAAAACTGCAAAACAATGGTGAGGAATCGGTAAAAAATTTCATAAAGGTTCACAAAGTTATGTTAAGAAAGACGTCGTAATTCATTAAAATTTAAACATTTCGCAAAATAAATGCATAAAAAACACAAAAAAAGTTATATAAAATCTAACATTTTAAAGAAATTTTTAATATTTTCTCCCATTTTTTTTTTCTTTTTTGAACGATTTGACTATTAAAAAACGGACGAGAACTACTCGAAGTAATTAAAAAGACGGAGAAATTTCTTTCAAGAAGTAATTCTAGCATTTTCAGTTTTGTATTTCGCATTAAAACTGTAAACTTAAGTTTAAAATATATCAATTAATTAATTAAACAAATTTATAGAAAGCGCATTCGTAAAAAAAATGAACAGAATTTCAAGCTAAAGTTCCTGAAAAAAATAATAAAATTTTTAATATTATTATTATAAGCATAAATTCAAGTTTTAAACAAGTAATTATTAAAAAATTTCGCCAATTCACAAACAGTTTTTATAGAAAACATTTTGAAGATTTCAAGTTATAGGCCTGCTAGAAGAATTAATAAAAATTTTGGTTAATATTTCGCTGCAATTCCTGTTATTATTAGTAAAATTTTCAACCAAATTTTATATTTTTTCGTAAGATTAAATAACAAAAAATGGCATCTGGATGCACTTATAACCAACTTCGACTTTCTAAAAAATAAAATAAAATTAGAGAAAATTCGGTGATGAAATTTTCTCTATTTTCTAAAATTACAGTCGAAAATCTTCAAATTTTCTCTTACAATTTTGATATCTTAAAAGCTAAAATATTAAGCATTATAACAAAATTATTAATTTTTACAAACGTGAAATTTGCCGTTTTCTCTCTCTCTCTCTCTCTCTTCTTTTTAATTGATAAATATTCCATTTAATAAATATTTAATGGCATTTAAGATCGCAAAAATGTCTTAAAAATTAACACATATGTGTATATAGTCGTATATTTAAGCGGATTAAAGATTTAAAGATATCTAAACAAACATATAAAGGATCTGCAGTCGTTTAAAAACCTGTTTCTGTTAATTTTCGTCATTTATCTCGATTATAAACAATATATTTTTATATAAGTAATCAATATAACATAATTTAAGGCATTTTCCAAATTTTAAAATCTCGCTTAAGTAGGTTCAAGTAATAATTTTTTTTTTTTTTTTTTTTTAAGTGAGAAACAACGGGTAAAATAATTTAATTTAGCAATTCTTCTAGCTTCTACTTTAATAAAATTTATTGAAATCTTCTTAAAAAGTATTTAGAAAAATAATTAAACAATAATCCTCCATTAATCCTCCATAATTATAGCAAATTTTGTTGCGTTAATCTACCTACCACGTAAGCGTGCAGTAATTTTAAAATATAGCAAAATTAATCAAGGAAAATTCGCTGTAATGTCCTAAAATATCAATATATCAGTGCATTAGAGTGTTGGGTTCAAAAATTACGTTTATTTATATACTACAGATGTATTTTTACCCGATCTCAACTCGGTATAGTTGACCAATGCGAAAGAGGACGAAATTTGCATTCGTTTCCATGGGAGTAACATATTTTTACGTGTAAAAAAAAAAAATTTGCATTTATTTCGAAATCTATTCCATAAAACATAAATTTTATGCATAAAATTTTCATTTATTTAAACCCTTTTTTTTAAGTAAATATAGAGAAAACTCAGCATTTCTTCGCGAATATAAACATCGCGAATGAGAACTTACCAGCGAATATTTTTATAATATTTAATATATAAATATAAAATTCTTCTTAAGATTAAAAATATATATATATAAATACATACTAATTCTCGATTTCTTGCGGTAGAATTCTTGTTATTTATACTATAACAGCATCAGAAAGAAAAACATCCGTTTTAACTCTTCGTTATCGCTCGAAAAAAATATTGTTAAAAAATTATTTCTAATAATAATATTACTCGGTTATACTCCAACGAATTTACTTTCGATAAAATTATATATGTGGAGTGTATACAGTGCATTAAAAATGCGTTATAGAACGGCATTGATGCGGATTGTTAAATATAATTCGCACATTTTTCAAAAGGATAAGCTATTTTGATAGAATCAAAATTTATTCTCGGACAAAGAATAGCATAAATATAATTAAATTTATCTATATATTATATCCAAACAGACTTTCATTATATATATGTATATATTTTTATAAATATGTCAGGGATATGTTGGAAGAATAATTTTGAATACATTCGTGTCACGTAAAGCTACACCGACTTAAAAGTAATTCGTTATAACGTTTATAATTTACTATATTTTTATAAAATTGAAGAATTGTGTCAGAAAAAAATAGAGTTTGAGCTCAGTTTACAGCTGGAAATATATATATTTGGTTATCTATATATTTTTCTTCTACAGTTATTAATAATTAAAAAAATATATATATATATAATGTTTAATGAGATAATTATATGCAGAATTTTTAATTATTATTTCCTGTGTTGCATATATTAAAAATGTCGCAAACAGAACCGAAAAAGTTAGCGAGTCAAACGTACTGCTGCTAAGATTATTCAGTAGAAATATTATTTTTTGACTTATTAATGTGCAAAAATTACAAAATAATTCTATAATTATCGCAATTATCTATCAAAAGATATAATAATATTATAATTTTATTTTCTTCCGAATATATCTTTACAAAATTAACGGCCTGTATGTTCTCTATGTGTAGAGAGTTTAACTTGCGGCGATAATTTTTTTTCTTTATAAAATACGAGTTTAAAATTACAAAATAAGTTTGTTAAAATACAATTTATAGGCCTATTTTACGTTCAAAATTTTTAAAGCTAAAGCGATAAAAAAAATTATAATTAAATACGTTTAACATAATCGCTACGTTAACGCGTTTTATGTATAAATATTAAACTAATAAGTTAATGGCGTAAGTTAACTTAATAATGGAATTATAACAAAACAGTAACTTAATTTATTATTATAATTTTATATTTATTGTACGTTAGACATTTAAACAGACGTGTTAATTTTCTAACTTATCTTGTATGCCTTGTAGATTTGTAAGTTTTAAGCTTTAGATATGCACTACATTCAAGCTATATTGTGTATTTTAGTTTATTTTATAGAATTATTCATATTTTTTAAAATATTTTAGTTAAATTTTCGGAAAATACGGCGCATTTTATAAATCACAGTGCCCTCTTATGAAAGTTTTGCCTTTTATGCCTTCATGTTTACGTTTCCGTTTTAGTTGCGCGACTATTTTCTGATGTACGCGACAATTTTCAGGATTTCAACACTTGTTAAATGTAAGAATTTACTTCATTCTGATTTATAATTAACTTATTATTACAATTTAATTTAGTTATAATTCCTAAAATGCCTAACGAAGATGGCGACCACATTCCTTTAAACTAGAAACTTCTCTCGAGTTTTTTGCCTTTTAAAAATTAATTTATATCGTTTTATCATAACAGGCCTCTAATTATTTCTCCTATAATTTATTAGATTCAATATTCTTCAAATTTTTATTGATAGATTAAATTTAAAAACTGATAACAGACTTATTACTGATCATGTATCAATCACATCTTAAACTAGCTTATATGTATGCATATATATATATATATATATATATTTAAGTTTTAAAATATTAAATTTTCATAACATGTAACCAAAAAATTGTCTCATAACAGTTGATGCAGTTGGCCGTTATGATTCATCAATTTTTTTAATATTTTTACTGACTCATCAGGACTGAAGTTTGGTTCTGATGATTCAATAAATTCTTAGGATGAAAAAATAAACAAATATTTTAAAAATTGAAATAATTTCTGGATCTCTGATTAAAGTTATAACTTAAATAAATGCGTTGGAAACGTTTCAAAATGGCGTAAAGGAGTGGAAACAGTAACGCATCTGAAGAGACGTCTTAAGAACAGTGTGCACAGGTCACACAGGCTTCTCCTTAACGGATTAATTAACGCAAATTTTAGACATTTTGATACGCGAAAACGTCCAAATATAAAATTTATAAGGAAAAAATATATATAAATATGAAGTTAGCAACTTATAAACTCTTCTATAGACAAACACAAAAGCATTTTGCGTTATCATCATCATTATAGAACAACTCATGCTATTTTAAAGGTGATATCGAGAAATTTTATTCAGTAAATTCGTTTAAATCATGAAAAATAATATTTTAAACGGTAAAAACAAACAGTGGAATTTAAACACACATATTTTTAACCAAAACATTAAATGAATTTTCGTCAAATTAACGATATTTTTCCTAATCCAGAGATTAATTAACTGAATTTATTTAATTATAAACACGGGCAAAAGTTAATTTAACGATTTTTGAAACCTATATCTAACATAAATTTAAATTTATTTCGAATATTTTAAATATTTTAATATAAATTTTTACAGTTATTTTATCATAAATTAATAGCGCATATATAAATTTTTAAAGAACGTCGTTAAATTTATATATATATATATATATTGTTTTTCATTCTTGTTTTTGAACATAAATTTTTGCAGTTTAAATATTTTAATTTTATAAAATTATATATATACAGTATATATATATTTTTTCGAATATCATGCAGTTTCCATTCATTTACCTGAAGCTTGCTTTCCTGTAGAGTCAAAGAGTAAAGCAGTCGAGTTACATTTAACATTCGTCTATTAAAAAATATTTTTTAAAAATATATATTTATGAAATTTTTGTTTAAAAAAATTTTCTTTTAAATAAGAACAATTTCTTCTCTCGATTGTAAAAATTTAATATTTTTGAAAGCATAAAAATCTAACAGAAAAAAAAAGGAAAAAATTCGTTTCTTTTATGTCGCTTCATCTTTTTACTTAAAAGAGGTGAAGTAATTAAAAATCTCTAGAAAATTTCCTTTCTGACAAAAACATGTCCGAAAATTCCATTGAAGGACATATAAGAGGCGTATTGTTACGTCACATCCGTGGTCCAATAGACGATCGAGATAACGTTAGAGAGGTAAAAGTGTATTGATCGCTGTGTACTCAGTCCTCCTACACGAATTGATAATTGCGGCTATGTAATTAGACTACCAGACCACACCTCTTCTTCCGGCGTCCAATCGCTGTACGTGGGTGGAGTTATGTATAATGTTCGACTTTTATGGAATTTTTATATATAAAATATATTGTTTCTATGATGCATATTAATTTTTAATCCACTTTGGTTAATTAAATATATTTTTTTCTTTTTTTTTTATAAAAATTTTTCGTAAATTATTAAAGAAGTTGGTATTAATCTAAGTATGGACCGCATAGCAGATTTTTAAGGAGGGGGAAAAATTATGTGGATAAAAGACGCATGGTACCGTTATTAATGTCGAAAATTAGTGCAATTTTTACGCTGTACAGTGAAGTTTTGTATATATTTAATCGAATTAACACTTAAGTTTTAGTCGAGTATACTGCAAAAGTTCTTGAAACACGTATAGAAGTATCTATAAGATTTATATGAGGCAGAAAATCTTGAAATGGTAGGAAGGAAATAGCAAAAATCTACAGAATATAAACAAATTTCCACACAATTTTTTTGATACGACGACTCCCCATCTCTCCCATT